>VKOC01007894.1:0-19499 GCA_009364415.1 Spea multiplicata | reverse complement strand
AGGGGGCATCTCACTGATTTAACTATACATTTACACAGGGGGGGCATCTCATCTGATTTAACCTATACATTATACAGGGGCCGGTCACTGATTTATCTATACATTATACAGGGGGCATCTCACTGATTTAACTATACATTATACAGGGGCGGCTCGCTGATTTAACTATACATTATACAGGGCTGGCTCCCTGAGTTAACTATACATTATACAGGACATTTTACAAGATGAAGTTAGGATAGAGACACCGGAAGATGAATTGACTATTTTTCTGATATTAGTGAAATTAGTAATTTGCATTTATTGGCTAATTTCAGTTCACCGTATCAAATGATCGCGCAGTCTGTTATCCGGCATTCAGGTAATGCAGCTGGGGGTGCAGTGGGGTGACAAAGGGACTTCTCAGGTTTTTTACTCCTCTCTGGGTCTTTGGATGAATGAGGAGTTTTTACCCCAGTCTCGGGGCAAATTCCCAGGGTTTTACCCCAGTCTCGGGGCAAATGGGCAGATTCTCAGGGTCACACAGTCCGGCGCTGGCTCTTTCATATTCTCCTCTGATTGCATGATATCTGAGCATGCCTGCTATATCACAGCTGGAATCCCTGCTTGAATACAGGTGACTTCATTCAGAATATCCTTACCTCCTGACAAGTCACGTTTTCTATAAGGACCGTTATTAGAGCCATTAGCGAGTCATTGTAATATTATCTGTGTGATGAGCTATTAAATAGTTACTACTTGAGAAGTCTCAGGGGCAGAACATTTAGAAAGTTCCCCGTTTTGGATAAAATCTCTGCAGGATTCCAGAAGAATTCCAACTCCTCGCATTTTAGTTTTACTACATTGTGAATCTTTTACAATTTGCAGACAAAGAAGATTTATTTCATAATATTCTGTCCCAAGTTGCAGAGGAATTTTCCAGGTAAGTCTGATTATCCTGCGGGGTTCTGGGTACATCTGATTATCCTGTGGGGTTCCGGGTACATCTGAATATCCTGTGGAGGTTCTGGTAATCCTGGGGATTATCACTGGCGTTTGGGGTTGGGGGGTTCCCAAGTAACATCTGAAATATCCTGTGGGTGGTTCTGGGTACATCTGATTATCCTGTGGGGTTTCCGGGTACATCTGAATATCCTGTGGGTTCCGGGTACATCTGAATATCCTGTGGGTTCTGGGTACATCTGAATATCCTGTGGGGTTCTGGGTACATCTGAATATCCTGTGGGGTTCTGGGTACATCTGATATCCTGTGAGGTTCCGGGTACATCTGATTATCCTGTGGGGTTCCGGGTACATCTGATTATCCTGTGGGGTTCCGGGTACATCTGAATATCCTGTGGGGTTCCGGGTACATCTGATTATCCTGTGGGGTTCCGGGTACATCTGATTATCCTGTGGGGTTCCGGGTACATCTGATTATCCTGTGGGGCTCCGTTTACATCTGATTATCCTGTGGGGCTCCGGGTATATCTGATTATCCTGTGGGGTTCCGGGTACATCTGATTATCTGATATATTCTTTCTACCCAGAACCCTGAGAGTCAGTGAGCTGAAGCGAGACCTCACAGACAGGATGACTGCGCTGGAAAGACGTGTAGAAGGTGAGTTTTATCCCCAACTCTTGGCACTGATCGTGTTAAACGCATTCAGGAGTCTTTTTTCCCCCACTGCATTTTTCTGCATGCAAACAGGTGCAAGCATTCCTTGAGTTATTCTATGAGTTTTCTGTTCTGTTTTTTAATCTCCACTAAAAGCAGCGCATGTCTAGCTAGCTAGAATCCGACTGATTGGCTGCAGCCTCAGTGACTTCATTGGCAGTGCTACTGAGCATGTGCAGGAAGTGTACACTCAAATGCTTCCTGCTTTCAGCAGAGGCGGCCGGGGGAGGAGCTAAACGACACAGAAGTCTCATTCTGTACACCGATCCACATGGAGTAAAATGCAGTCCAACATGAATCAGAAAAACATAGAAATGCAGTTTTAGTGATTAGACGGCTCTTTTAACATTCAAATTCATGTAAACAGAAACTTATTTTTCAATCATTCGGTGCGAAGTTTATGAAAACTTTAGGGAAATTTCCATTGAATAAAATTTTAAATAATTCTCCTAAATAATTAGATTCGTTATGGAACCAGGTCCGGCAGGCAGTGATTTCAGCCGGTTCTCCTGTATTTTAGCTGAAGGTTTGAAGCTCCTGGATATTGAGAGATGCAGGAGTGACCTGAAGAGGCTGCGAGACGAGATGGAGAAGAACAGTAACAGGTGAGACGGTCGGCGGCTCCTGGGTTTTACTGCCCGGTAGCGACAATATTTGCTAATTTTATTAACTTTCCTTTTAATTATAGATTAACCTGTTCGTGTAAATATTACTACATAGGGGACGTTGTAAAACTGAACCCACGGAGAGATGTTCCCACCTATCCCAAGGTAAAGCTCTAACATACTCTGCGGCGCAGTACGGCCAGCGATAAATGAAGAGGGCGTAGGTGCCTCTCACGTGGTTTACCCACCAAACTCTATTCACTGTGTAGTAGGAAGGGTTGAGCCGGCCCTTGGTAACGTAGTTTCTGATACTACAGAAGAGCATAGAATTTTGTCTTTGAAGAACGTAATTCTTTTATAATTTCCTTTAATGTCGGATTCACTGGATGTTTTTATCTCGTTTCCGCAGTACACCTTATCGTCTGAGACTGTGGAAGCTTTAAAGAAACCCACATTTGATGTGTGGCACTGGGAGCATAACGAGGTGGGTCCCTGATACGTTGATATCCCGAATTCACTGCGTGGCTTTACATTCCCTGCGTTGTTTGATCTCCTGGAGCATCCAGTGAACGATTCTCTGTCAGGGGTAGGACCCCCAGAGCAGAGATGGAACACACGGGACCCCTGAGAATTATCTGCAACCGCTGGGTCAGCAGGACAGTCAAAAGAGCGAAATCCAAGAAGCTGGTGTCACATGTTGGCATCTGATGGCCGTCTGTAGCGTGTCTCGGGAGGTGTGGGGGGTCTCTGTTGATTATCTGCCAGAACCCGTAGTACACAGACTAAGGGGAATATGTGAATACAGCGCAATGGCTGAGTTTGGAATTTGGGCACATGGAATAAATTGAATAAATTGGCGCCATTCCCCTTGCTTTGCTTCGGCTCCTTCTACGCCGGGAGCATTTAGCTAGATTATTTCATTAATTTCAGCAGAGAATGTAGAGCTTCCCGGGATTTCCTAAACGCACGGACTGTCGCCATATCCGTTTTACATGATGTGACCCAAATATAGTGATAACGATCAGTTCTTTCGTTTCTGGATGGTTACAGATGCTGAGCTGTCTGGAGTTTATGTATCACGACCTTGGCCTGGTTCATGAGTTTAACATGAATCCCATCACTCTGAAGCGCTGGCTGGTGAGTACTAATCATCACAAAGTGTCTGCTGCTCCAAACCCGCACTCCTTCGCTCTGCGGCCGGGTCTCACATGCTCCTGATCCTGATGCTTTTAGAGCCAGGATTTGCCTCCACGGTGGACACGTCTGTGACCGGTATAGCGAATGTCACTGTTGCGTGTTTACATGTTGTCTTTTTATTTTTCCAGCTGAGTATTCAGGAGAATTACCGCACAAACCCCTTCCATAACTTCCGCCACTGTTTCTGCGTCACACAGATGATGTATGGGATTATCCACCTCTGTGACCTCCAGGTACCCGGAATCCACCCGTTGTGGATCGCTCAATCAGCCATGTCCAGCTCAGACGTAACTCGTGATTGGTCATTGACTGGGTCGGTGGCACAGTTCCCGTCCCTGGTATTTGGGGGGATAAGTTTTAGAGGGCGATGAAACATAAATGAGGTCACTGTAGTCCGAATTATAGTTTATTCTCCTGTGAATGTTGCTGGGGCTGAGCTATGAATGCTGCGTCCCCAGTTTTTATTTGTGATTATAATGTCTGGGGTAAATTATTAACGAACGGATCAGCAACCAGTGTGCCTGTCCCCTGCTGGCTGCCGAATTCCCTTTCCTTGGGGAACAAGGCAGGACTGGGCTTTTAGCCGCTGGCCTAGAAGGAAGCTTTGTAGGAGTGCCATGAAGGGAAAGAAGACACTGACAGCCCACCCTTATACCAACCATATTTACCCCTGGTATTTTGTTCAGGCTAGAACTGTATATGCCTGCCATTTTTGGACTGGGTTTTGAGGAAACCCTTTGAATGATCCGCATTGCCTCGCCCTCTGGTTATCAGAGAGTTAAACCTTTTCCCTTTCATCCTGCGCAGCAACGGATGACCCCGACTGAACTGGGTGTTCTCATGACGGCGGCCATATGTCACGATTTGGACCATCCTGGATTTAACAACACGTGAGTAGTCGCTGAAGAAAATATTAACAACGCTAATAAATAAATAAACCTGCTGTAACTGCATAAAAGGCAATTTCCGTGGAACACGCTGGAAGGATGCTTTTCACCGCTAATCAATATGATTTGCTCCGGTGCCACACAATGGGTTAAACACAGAACATACATTAGTGACCCTCAAAGGGCTTATATGTCTAAAAAACTTATTCCAATGCAAAGAGGTCTTATCTCCACCAGAATGTTTCTGCTGACAAACTAAACAGAGAAAAGTCGATGACGATCCTTGCAGGAATTTTAGGTAAATTAGATCAAACACCGTGGTCTCCCCTTATCAGTCCTTTCATGCAGTTTATTATATTTCCACAGGACCCCATGTACATGCGCTACGTACCCTCTGTATCACGCGTGTACATGAAAAAGGATTACTACGTACTGGCACGTGTATAAAACATAGTCCTGCTACTGACTACAACTTAAAACAGCTGGAATCTTATCAAACAGTAACAGGGAGAATGGAAATCTAGCAAAGGCTAAACTTATAAGGTTCTGTAGGCCCGAGTCAGACACCCCCGGCCTGGATAATAAAATGTTCATTGCACAGAAACAGGCGATAACCGAATTTCCACCCTATGGGTCATCATTCTGCAGCTATCAAATCAACGCACACACGGAGCTCGCCATCCGATACAACGACATCTCCCCACTGGAGAATCACCACTGCGCCGTGGCCTTCCAGATCCTCGCTCAGCCTGAAAACAACATCTTTTCCAACATCAGCCAAGAGCTCTTCAAACAGATGAGACAGTGTGTGTGTGTGTGTGTGAGGCGAGGGCAAGCGAGCAAGCGAGGGTGAGGAAGTGGATGGTGATGAGGGTGAGGTTCGAGATGAGGGTGAGGATCAGAGCGAAGGTTAGGATCAGGAAAGGTGTGTGGGCTTCTGCTGAGTTTACCAGGTCAGTCACAATGAACATGACAGGGTGATCTTTATCTTGGTTTGAGGCCATGGATGACGTTTTGTTGATTCACAAGGATAGTCCAAACCCTGCTGGTCTTCACGTCATTTTTTTAAATATATCTATTTTTAAGATTCTTGTGCTGTATAAAGATTCCAGTAAATACGTCACCTACTTTTACCCCGCAGTCAATCATTTGTCTGATTCTGGCGACAGACATGGCACGTCACGGTGACATTTTGGAGTCTTTTAAGCGCTTCCTTCCCAGCTTTGATTTCGGGAACGAGGAACATGTGACAGTTGTGAGTATACATTTTAACGCAGATTCTGCTGCCTTTAGGCTACTGATTATCTACTAATTCCATCAAATTAACCTCTATATGTAAAGGTAGATATTTTCCAATATAAAAGGTGTTTCATTTTTCAGAGTTTTGTAAATGTATCCTTTGTGAGGCTGAGGACCTGTCTATATGTAACTGGATATTCATGTATAGATATGTGAATATTGCGGCTGAGACCATATCCTTTGCCTGCAGCTGCAGATGGTCCTCATTAAATGCTGTGATATCTCCAATGAGGTTCGCCCCATGAAGGTGGCAGAGCCGTGGGTGGACTGTTTGCTGGAGGAGTACTTCATGCAGGTGACTTTCTGCTCTGATTTCGGGGACACGTGACACTTGTCTTGGTACAGCTCCTGAGGCTGGACTTCTGTATCTTGTTCCTGAAGAAACCTTTTTGTTTGAGATAATGACCATCATTGTTACTTGGTGCTTCTCCCCATCCTGTGCATGTTAATGCCCATTTCTGCTCAGTGTGCAAATGGCACAGACACCCTGCCTCGAGGCCCCAGAACACATCCTGTTAAGTGCAGATATATTCCAGAAATTAAGACATCTCGTGGTTTGTCTCTCCAGAGTGACCGTGAAAAGTCAGAAGGTCTTCCTGTTACTCCATTCATGGACCGTGATACGGTGACAAAGCCCAAAGCACAGATCGGATTCATCAAGTTTGTCTTAATTCCAATGTTTGAGTCTGTTATGAAGGTATGGGGGTAACACCAGGATCTGGGAGTAAAATTATGACCGTGGTGTTCACGTCCAGGCCACACGTCAACTCCTGGGCTCATTGGTCAAGGTTTTAGGTACCTGATCAACCCTCTGCAACTGAGGAACATATCATTACACCCAGGATGCAGAGCTGAGAGCAGATCCCTACACTCAGGATTCATAGCTGAGAACAGATCCCTACACTCAGGATTCATAGCCGAGAGCAGATCCCTACACTCAGGATTCATAGCCGAGAGCAGATCCCTACACTCAGGATTAAAGATCCAGGCTTCATAGCCGAGAGATCAATACATCCAGGCTCCTTAGCCAAGAGAAGATTATTACATGACCTGGTTACATAATAGAGCAGATTATTATACCTAGGCTCCATAACTGAGAGCAGATTAGTGCACCCAGGCTCCATAGCTGAGAGCAGATCAGTACACCCAGGCTCCATAGCTGAGAGCAGATCAGTACACCCAGGCTCCATAGTAGGCAGCTATGGCATTGAAATGAATATTATAAACTGATTGATTTGTGTAAGTGACAGGACTGTTATCTCTCAGCTCTTTCCTCAGTTGGAAGATGTCATGGTTCTGCCATTACGAGAGGCCAGGGATCGTTATGAAGAGCTCATGCATATTGAGGAAGCCATGACTGAGGTAGGTGGGTTTACATGGTGACCCTTAATACATCCTGGCATTGGTGTTAATGGCACTTGCTTTTCCATAAGAGTAACGCCAGGGGGCGCCATTCTTTAACATGCGAAGGTTCCACTCTCTGCTGTTAATGTGACACTCGCTCCTCAGTGCTGTTTTTGTGCCGGAACGTAAAAGGAACGTCCTCTTTTCTGCGAATGGGACACTTCGGCCTGGAGAAGATCCGTCACAGCTCACCAGGAACGGGGATGCCTTTTTTTCGCCTCTCCCTCTGGCTGCAGGGGGTAACAGATCACAGGAATCTAACCCCCAGATCTAATGAAGCATCATGGGACAGAATTAGCTTAATTCCCCCCACCCATTAACAGATAAACGCAGGAACGGCTGCATCGGCCCAAATCTAGACTTATACTTTGGCATCATTCAGTTAGCATGCAGTATATTAATATTAGCTTTGGACATGGGAAGCGTGGCCTGGATATCATCCCAAAATGGAAACTTTGCTTTAATCCGAAATGTTGGCGTGATCCTGGACGTCGCCATCCCTGCGAGCCGTTACCCGCCCCCACATGCTGTGCGCCTTTCTCCTGTGATCTATTTCTCTTGTTCTTTGCCAGTTCTTGGGCCGTTCTGTTTAACTTGACACGTTCTTTTGACAGCGAGACGCATGTTTGAGGAGCTGAAGTCACTTGACACCTGCCCCTTGCATGAAATAACCTCAGTGTTTAATCTCCTGCTGTACGCGGGCTGCGCAGGCGGCAGGGGGATCTGGCTAACACCACAGAAGTTGCGCCCGATGCCAAAAAAGCTGAGGGTTACAAAGGAGACTTTGAAATTGATAAATGTCGACAACTAATTTTCTGAAGAGTTAAAGAAGCTCTTTTTATAAAATGAATGGGCCGTGATTTCAGTGTATCAGCTGTTGCCGACCCCGTAACCCAACTCCGTCTCTTTCTTCTTCAGGTAGAGCAGCGGAAGACAGATACCTGCGGAGAAGGTCAAAGGGGCTACAGTGGTGTAAGTCGCCCCATGTTTTCAATGTGTTATAAAGTCTGGCTGGCGGCGCATGCAGCTCTTGGACGAGGTCTACCATTAATCTCCTTTGGGGTTGACCTTTCTTGGGGTCCTGCATACGTTGGCTCCAGAGCTGTTTTCTTAAAGACGTCATTGATGGTGTATTAAGGCAGCAGGCAGGTACCTGGACTCCGTGTTTTGGGGAATACTTTGGAAGTCAGTGCAGTCATTAAATAAGGATTAGGCTGCTTGGTGCTCAGGGCCAGCAAAGAGGTTAGAAAAACATTTATTGGCAGTTTGGAGCTGGTTCTGTGCCAGGGGGAAATCAAAATTAGTCCGGCACCTCAACCGGTGCTGCTTTAACCCTGCCTGTGCCAGAAGGGAAGGCATTGGACCCAGCAGAATCAAAGTACATGCAGTAGCTGCAGTGGCCTCATCCCATGTGGACAGATAAGAGGTAGACTGGTTAACTTCACTTTAACTACTGGATAGAAACTGAAACACCATCATCCTAATCAAGCCACCCTGAACGACCAACAAACAGATCATCCGGATCCGATCAGCTCACCCCCATCCAAGCCATCCTCTTCTATTGTTTCACTTCCCCCTCACCCACCGACTAGATTGTAAGCTCCCAGGAGTGAGGCCCTCTTCGTTTGTTATTCCTTGTGATGTTCATTTATTCGTCTGATTGTAACAGCACTACGGAATCTGCTGGCGCCATATAAATGTAACATGATGTAAGCACATTTACTCTGAATTCTTAGGAGCTGGCATGAGGGCGTCTGCCAGGCACGCAACACGCATTGTATATAAAGTTACAGGGGTCACTTTACTGTCTATTCCATTTAGTCTTTAATGATAACAGGTGAAACGGAATAGGAAAACCCAATGAGTAAGTTAAAATTAGTTAATAGACTTTAAATCTGTCCAACCAGAGCAGGGCCGTAACTGCGGTGACCCGGACCTCCCAGGCTATACTTTCTGCTTGTGTCTCTAGATCTCCTGTGGGCAATAATCAGTTTATAATATATCATCCCTTTCTAAAATAATAATAATCCTATCATCGCCATATTTCTGTTTTTCAGATCTCGACTACTCCAGTCTTGTCGAATCCCTGATCTTATTTCGGATACAGAATGGCTGCTGTAGAGTTTCCTCTAGACTCTGTATTCTCTCGGTGTGAAACCAGTTGATTCTTTACTATTAAGAGTTTAATCGCTGCCTTCTCCTCTCTTTCTTCCCCATCAGGAGTTTGCTTAAAACACTTATGTTTTGTGCTAATATCGTGGGCTTCCAGTTCAGCTGAACACCAACTTTCCCTAAATTTGCCCAAGGGCCACATATGGACCCCGGTATACCAATCAGAAGCTCCCCTCAGCAACATAATTGTTACATCATACAGCAGGGACATGTAGCATAGTTTTAGTAGAAATCTGTTGATCCACGTGCTCCCAGCAATGGCGATCATTAACCAAGAGGATGCTTAATAGATTTCATATCATAAATGTTACCTGTTGGTTAGTTTGTAACATTTAATATGTAATTCCTCATTATTCTTGCCATTCTCATGTAATTTGGTCAACTCTCACAGGGTGGTTTATGCATCATCTCGTAAAGTAGCTTTTCCTCGAGGGCTCACATACTCTGTAACTACGTTGTTTCATGACTTCGTGTTCAGTTCTCAGCTGCTCAGTTATTTGGCCGTGGTTAGCCAAAGCCTGGAAATGATTGAGATGTAATGGCGCGCACCGCTTATCCGATCCATGGAGGAAACACCGCTGATCGCCTCGTACAAATCACTGTTCTTGGCTCTACAAGGATATTTGGGGATTCAACATCTTCTCAATGCGTCGGATTCAGGCATTAAGAATATGACTCATGAGAGCATTTTACTCGTTGTCTGAAAAGGTTATTTGTGCAAACAGACTTTTCTCAGAAATATCTAATTTTGGATTTATTCATCATTATTTTCCCTTTTTTTATTTGGCTGCTGACAGTCACATATCGCCATACGGCCACCCCTGGGCCTGCTCTGATACCATGTTTATTACATTCGGAAGCTGTTAAATACAGTAGGAATTTGGTAACAAAATAAATGTCATTTATTCTCACAGTATCCAGTTTCTTCTGTAACAAGTGACTTGGGTTTTCTTTTGCTGTCCATCGAATGGTTACAAACACGGAGTTAAACCTCAGGTACATTACCTGTACCATTTCTGAAAGCCAGTAGGAAATGCTAATAAGAGAAAGGCATGAGAAGCAAAACCTACCTCCTAGGCTCCTACCTCATGGCTAGGTTATGAGATTTTCCAGAAAGTATTTGACACAGACAGGGGCAGACAGGGTACAACTGAACTTATGTTACAGGGACATTAAACTGCGCCACAAGATGGCGCACAGCCTGGTGACCCATGCCCACCCCTGCTAAATCCCCTATAATGAGGTCAAGTCTAAGAACAGCTGTGGAACGTTTCCCCTCAAGTTTTTCAAGGAACATGTAAAGGATCTGTACTGTGGATTCAGGAAGAATTTGTAACAGACTCAGGATATGGCAGCCAAGGAAAAGCAGGGAAATGGAGGCTCCACGATCTGCTGGGACGAGTACCTCGAGCCGTACACAACGAGAAGATAACTTTCACCAGGCACACGAGTCCAAGTTATTCCAGCCAACCACCGGGTAAACTCTGCGAGGTTATCTCTGAGCCCCATTACAATTCACGTCCACCGAAGCTTCTATCCATACGATGATTTCCCCTGCGGGATGGACGATCGCCTTTCGCTGGCCGGTTAATGTCTGATGAGCTCATTTTCCAAAGAAGCCAGGCTACCCGACAAATAGCAGAGTATAAACACGAAGCAACACGCATTCCCACTCGTAAAGTCTTCATTATCAAAGTTTATTTATAACGTGAGCACGCATTCAGGTTAGCGAGTGTGCGTGGATGCAGAAAAAACACCGGCGACTAAATCTCTGGGGGTAACGGCCCCAAGTGAGCCATATTAAGGCTTTGAGGTGTTATTCTGGGCGAGGTGTTGGATATAAGCGCATTTGGCTTTATACTTAGAACCCACTGAATCGGTTGTGGTTTCTTTGTAAATGGCGGCTCTGGCCTGTGACACACCACGCTGTGGCGATCGGCAGAAAGCCCCCAGTGTATGGGGAGGTTATTTTATGCACTCACTTCACATTGGCTGCCACAGAGCACTGAATCAAATGATGCTCATACAAGGCCCTTAAATATAATATGCCTGCATGCACGGCTCCAACGACTGCATTAAATGCTCTGAATGCTGCATGTATGACTAACAACTGCATTACAGGCTCCGAAGGCCACATGTATGGCTCTAACTGTAGCATGCAGACCTCTCATGGTCCCATTAAAGGCTCTAACCATTGCATGCACCTCTGACTGCTGCATGAAAGGCTCTGACTGCTGCATGCATGGTTGTTGGCTATTAAAAGCTGCATATATGGCTCTAACTGCCATATTAAAGGCTCTAACAGCTGCATACATGGCTCTAGTGGCCCCATTAAAGGCTCTGATGGCTGCATGCATGGCTCTGTCAGATTAAAGCCTTCAACAGCTGCATGCAAGGCTCCAACTGTCACACTTAAGATTTTAATGGTTACATTAATGGCATGCACAGCTCTAGTGGCCACATTAAAGGCTGTGATGGCTGCATAAATGAAATGCTCTATATTTATCAGTGACATCAGAGACCTCTTTTCCAATCAGTCTATATGCAGCATGGAGTGTGCTGCCCCATGACACAAACTTACTTGGTGCTGACATCACATTCCTGCACTCAGCATGGAGGAGAGCGGCCGCAGAGGTAAGCAGTGAGGGGTGGCTGGGGTGCTTCCATGGGTCAGGTAAAAATACATCACTGGTCTGTCTGCCCTCTACAGGTTTACCGCTTGAATGCCATCATAGACACAGTAATGCTGGCCCGGCACTCCTTAACAGCCAGCAGCACTTCCGGGACCATGGAAATTAAATTAGCTGGTTTATGGCATGGACAGGGAGCGCTAGGAATTTAAATGTTACTGGCTGAGGGCTGATTCGCTCCATGCCGCACATTATTGATTAGTGATGGGATACAATCAGGTTATCAGTCAATCAGGCAAGTCACTTTGAGGATTCATTACACATTCAGGACTGAAGACATTAACTCGTCCCCAGGCGCCCGTAAAAAGCATCTAACACGTTGCATACTCTTGGCGGCCCAGCATTGTTTATAATTTTTTTTATATTTCCATCAAAAAGATACCTCTGAGGTCCTGAAAGCTCATGATTCTACATATTCTTCAACTAAATACTCTTTTCCCACACACATTATATAGGGATCGAAATACTAATTTACTTTCAACACTACTCACCCCGGCACGTCATGGCATCATGGACTGCTTGTAGGGCAGTGCAAATAGTACTCGGGCACCAGCCAGAAGTACCCAGCTCACGGTCACCCTGGAAAAACACCTTGCCTGTAAAGCCAACTCGCCTTTAGCTTATAAAAATAAGGACGTCCTGATTTATCCACATTAATCTGTAACATAGTAACATAGTAACATAGTTCATAAGATTGAAAAAAGACCAAAGTCCATCAAGTTCAACCTATATACATATTGTGTCCCTACCGTGTTGATCCAGAGGAAGGCAAAAAACCCTTATGAAGCAGATGCCAATTGCCCCATACCAGGGGGAAAATTCCTTCCCGACTCCAAATATGGCAATCAGAATAAATCCCTGGATCAACGTTCTGTCCCTATTAATCTACTATCCATAACTTGTAATATTATTGCTTTCAAGAAACACGTCCAGGCTCCTTTTAAACTCTTTTATTGAGTTTACCATTACCACTTCCTCTGGCAGAGAGTTCCATAGTCTCACCGCTCTTACTGTAAAGAACCCCCGTCTGTGCTGGTGTAGAAACCTTCTTTCCTCCAGCCGTAGAGGATGTCCCCTTGTTATAGATACAGTCCTGGGTATAAATAGGTCCTGGGAGTGATCTCTGTACTGCCCCCTTATATATTTATACATAGTTATTAAGTCCCCCCTAAGCCGTCTTTTCTCCAAACTAAATAACCCTAATTCTGATAATCTTTCTGGGTACTGCAGTCCTTCCATTCCCCTTATTACTCTGGTTGCCCGTCTTTGAACCCTCTCCAGTTCCACTATATCTTTCTTGTACACTGGTGCCCAGTACTGTACACAGTATTCCATGTGTGGTCTGACTAGTGACTTGTACAATGGTAGAATTATTTCCTTGTCATGGGCATCCATGCCCCTTTTGATGCACCCCATGATTTTATTTGCCTTAGCAGCAGCTGCCCGACACTGGTCGCTACAGGTAAATTTACTGTTAACCAAGACTCCTAAGTCCTTTTCCATGTCGGTCGTCCCCAGTGTTTTCCCATTTAATACATATTCCCAGCCTGGATTTTTCTTCCCCATGTGCATAACCTTACATTTATCCGTGTTGAACCTCATCTGCCACATCCCAGCCCAAGCCTCCAACCTATGCAGATCCATTTGTAATCGTGCACTGTCCTCTATTGTGTTAACCACGCTACAGAGCTTAGTATCGTCTGCAAAGATTGATACTTTACTATACAATCCCTCTACAAGGTCATTAATAAATATATTAATGTATATATGTATAACTGAAATAAAAAAAAATCAAATGTTTCAAAAATATTTAGTAAAAAACAAACACATTTATTGTGTAAAATCATTAAAATATTCATCATTAAAATGTGTTTAACTGACAAAGACGCCTTCAAATACATTTAATGTAAATGTATATTTTATCCCTTAAAGGATCTTAATTAGGCAATCCCATGATTCTTTAGATGCCGGAATGCTGCCCGCCACCACAGATTTACTGCATCCGAAGAGGTTTGGCATAGACTGGCTCCAAGACGTGGTACACGAGGGCCAGGAAGGCGCTGCCGAGAAAAACAACGCTCATGATGGCGATCAGGAAATAACGTCCGACAAAGAAGGAATCCACGATCTGGGAAAGAGAACACAGGATCAATATTACGGAGCACCGGAGACGTTCTAAAAGGGGCCAGCAGTGTTAAAGCCCTGCGCCAGGTGGCATTTAGTGTGATGCTTTCAGATGTGTGAAGACGACACATCACCCCTTCACTATAAGTTATGGTGGCATAGCAGTCGCATTACACATTTACTTAACATCCGCGCTATAAATCAAGTATCTTTATAATAATAAGATATCAGGCCGGGCTCCTTATACAAGCCACACAATCCACAGGAGCGCAGGCGTTTAAACGTAGCCACACCCACTTCTGCTCCCATCCTGTCCATGCCCAACCCACAAATATTTCCCCTGTAAAAGCCACTAATCTGGGCCGTGGGGGTTATATCTGCTGTAAATGTCTTATTCCTGCGCTTTGGTTATTGTAGATACAGCAACGCATCCCAGATCAGAGACTGGTGGTAACACCTCCTGCGCTCCAGTTCGCAGCCTTGTGCCGATCACACATGGTGCCAGTTAGTAGCCAGATTACGGTCACTTTACAAGAAGCGGGACACGTAGTCAAAGATTTCTTTCATCGCGGCAGCCCGCGCTGTTTGTTTGAGGGGCCAGTCCACCCATCGGCCATCAAAGCCGCAGGATTCCTCCCTTTATAAAGTAAGTGGTGCCAAATAAAACTTGCAGTATCTACAAGGAGCCAGACATGAAGCAACTGTCAAAACAGAAAAAAAGGTGATGGCCAGAAATACCCCCCCCCACACACACACGAGCACGGGGCTGTAAAGTGAGCGGAGTGTCCCCGAGGAACCACCCGACACACAGATTACAGAACAGGTCGGGTTTATGAAGCTGCGCTACGCATGACCTTGGCTTCAGCACAGAACTAGTCTCTGGTGGAGCCCGTGTTTGCTGGTGCAACACACTTGGTGCTTTAATGAGCCAATTAGCAGGTCCGCAGAGCATAAAACCTGAGTCATGTATTATTGATGGACTGGGGGCTGCGCTGCAGGGGGCTCCAGGACCACAAATCCTTTAATTAGTTCTCAGATTCTCCTGACCTAACAAGCTCGGCCACCTCGTTACTTGCCCCGATTTATAGATGGGGTTCCATGACGACAGGGTCACTTCTCCCGGACTAAAGCTCTGGGGTCTCGTATACAAAGCCTGGTGTATTGGCAAGAGACAGATACCCCCGTTACAAAAGCCAATTAGGAAAATAGTAAATAAAGTTTGATTCAGTCAAACCCATAAAGTGAAAATGATCACTTATATCAGGAAGACATATGGATGTTGTGTCCAGAAAGCGACGGCTTCGTAAAGCCATATTCCGCCGTGCATCCAGCGAGTCACGGTTCAGACATACCCAGTACCAGCGGGGACACTTTTAGCAGACGTTCTGCAAATCCAAGTAAAGCAGAGACCGGAGCTACTTCTTACTCACATTAACATAAATGTTGGGACTAAAATATATTTAGGGATATTCACCTAAATGTCCACAGAGAGAAAATGGTCATTGTAAAGGGTTTAAAGGTACAGAGAATACCTCCGGCGGCTTCAGTGTGCAGAGGACAAACTCATGTGAAACGTGAGAGAGCCAAGCCACGTCGAACACACACAACACACGAAGCGAACTTGCTGACACTTTAATTCCAGTCATCAGCACTGGCCCCAAAATGTATTTCAGATAGTGGGGTAAACTGCTCCTGCCCCACAAATTACCCCCTCCCCAAAAGAAACAAAACCTATATTATCACCTGAATCTCCTTCTCTGGTGCAGGAGTTTCGTCTGCCCTTGGAAAGAAAACCAATATTAATGTAAGAATCACGGCCAAAAGGAACACCGGGATAACCGAAAACCTGAAAAAAAGAAAACATTTAGGGATCATTCCTGCGGCAAACAGAATCAGCCATTTACTGCACAGGAAACACTAACGTGATGCCATTTTTGCAGCACGGGTCTTACCGTGCTGAACCCGACACTCTAGACAGAAGGACACACAGCAGCAGAGTCACCACCCAAATAATCGCCAGAATGAACACGCCGCTGCCAACTCCCAGAATAGTGGTCGCCATCCTAATGAAAATAAAAAGCTGTCAAAATGATCCATCAGAAATGAATACACCCTCCGATTAAACTCACTATTCGCTTATCGTAGGAGGTGCCGCATCACCATCCCCGCGTCACCAGCCCCCAGCGCCACAAGGTATATCAGGTGCACTGATAAATGCCCCACTCAGCGTTCATTAAATGAACGGTGGGATTTCTAAACATGTTTAAACTGTGATACCTCAGGGTGCACTGGGACTGTGGGGTAAAGCCTGGAGTCAGAGTTAGGCGAGTCTGCACCTCAGGAGTTGGGTATCCTGCCTCAAAGCATAATAAAATGGACGTTTTATTGGACACAAATGGCTGGACACTGTGACATCAGGAGAGTAAATAGAATGTGGATTATTTTGAAAGTCTTCTGTCCGGCCATCAGACTTTGTTCAGAACTCTCCCTTCCTCACAGCCGGCGATTTAAGGATCACCACAAGAACAGAATAAGCTGCTGTCTGTCCCTCAGAACCGAGTTATTTCACTGAAAGCCACTAGGTGGACACCATGAGCTAGAAATGTATCAGCATCCTCTGTGAGCTTCACTACCCCGATCCTGCGCAAGCCCTCAGGTCACATCCCACCTGCCGTACACGGAACCCCAAGCCCACCTGCCGTACAAGGCCCCCCCGAGCCCACCTGCCCTACACAGCACCCTGTGCCCACATGCCGTACACAGCGCCCCGAGCCCACCTGCCGTAGACGGACCCTCCGAGCCCACCTGCCGTAGACGGACCCTCTGAGCCCACCTGCCGTACACAGCAACCCCCGAGCCCACCTGCCGTACCACGGCCCCCCCGAGCCCCACTGCCGCACACGGCGCCCCAAGCCCACTGCCGTACACGGCGCCCCGCTGCCCACCTGCCGTACACGGCGCCCCGAAGCCCACCTGCCTTACCACGGCGCCCCGAGCCCACCGCAAAGTTACACGGCGCCCCGAAGCCACCTGCCGTACACGGCGCCCCGAGCCCACCTGCCGTACACGGCGCCCCGAGCCCACTTGCTGCACCCTGCTGTGACACCTCTCGGAAAGGAATAGGTTAATTCACTGCGTGAGCGTAAGCGACTTAGCAGGAAACTTAAAGGAAACTAAATCTAACTCACAAATTCACTAAAACCAAGTTCTATGCGTATTCGCAAAACAATCACTACCGCTAATTTGCAAGTTCTTTTGTGTCAGCATGTAATTTAACCCTTAACTGGCCACTAGACTTCTTATTGAATAGACCCCAAAGCGCTCTTTCACATGGATCTTTCTGCTATAGGGTTAGGGTTTCCATCGACCACCGAGAGACCTCCTTGGCAGTCATGTGTCCAGTCCTGGAGACCACGCTTCAGAAAGACAGAAATCATTTTGAGAGAATTAAAAGAAAAGCCAAGGAAGAACCAAAACGGTATTAGAGGTTTCCGACAAAACCTCACAGGGAAGACATAAACCTTAAATATGTGCTCAGCATCACCCTCAGCAGACTGGCACAGGATCATTTTCTCCTATACACTGTACAACAGTCTGTGTCCCCGGGTCAGGAAACCCCCAAATGGCCACATTTTGCCCCAGTTAACGGTTTCTGCAGGTAATCTCTAACTAATTATGTTAACATAATAAAGCAAGGCAAGTGGGAGAGATAACAGTCAGATGGGAGAGAGGGGGGGGTGAGATGCGGAGAGAGGGGGGGTGAGATGGCGGAGAGAGGGGCTGAAATGGGAGCTGGGGGCCGCTTATTGCATGTTTGGCATCATCCAAACAGCATAATAACTGCAAACTGAGGAAATGACTAAGTTCTGCTGGCAGTGGGGCAAATCCAAGGAAACGAGGGGTAACATAGTACAAAAAGCGGCAACTAATTGTAGCAGGTGGCATAAAAGGCAGCCCGGACAATAGGGCACAGATTAGTCTTGAGGTGTCATATTTTTAGGCATGTGGGGTAGTTATATAACATTGGAGGGGGCAAACCCTGGAATCGTATGGGGTAGTTGCCCCCAGGTTCCCCAGTTACTAGCACCCAGACCTCCCCCAGTTAGTTGCCCCATTAACCTGCAGCTCTCTCCGACCGGCTCCAGACCCAGCGACTTATTGCCAGGGTAACGGGAGACAGCGAGCAGCCAATTAGCAGCCGCGTTACATTGTCGGCCTTGTGATGCGCGTTCGTCGAATACCCCTCTCGCTGATTCGCTGAGCTTTGTTACCTGGGCAACTACTGAGGGACCGATGTTGCCTCTGCTTCCGGGGCAGTTGGTGGAACTCTGAGAGAAATAATAAGGGCGGGAGATAAGGCATTTTGGTAGGTTATGGCACGCAGGGGAAAACAGGAACTTAAAGGAAATTTCTGGGGCATATTTTGAGGACAGTGGCAGACAGTGCAGCAAATCAACACTGGGGCAGAGAACAATAAACGGGAAGGGTTACAGAAATGGGCAGATAACGGACACCCGGGAGATTCCTGAGGGGAAACACTGGGGCAGATAGAAAGGACTGTCAGAGATGTGCCTGGGGATGGGGCAGTTACTTTATACCTATACAGTGATATAGCAGCGCCTCTGTCTGGGATTTGATGATGCAGAGACTTATGAGTCCTGCTCCGCGCGGCTGCATCCAATAAATGTACACAGCTGCGACTTTGCTGGAGAAGGTTGAGATTTTGGGAAAAAAACACGGAAAAATATGTCCTGTGAGCTTTCGGGTCCTCAGAGAGAGAGGTCTGTTAATGCCCAGGAGGGGTAGAATGAGCCCAAGACATTACGCTGCTGGGACCAAGAATAAAATGCTGCCCCCTAAAAAACATCCATCCAAACCCTCCATCCGAGCCTGCCGTGCGTGTCATGTTCCCGCACATGTATGTCTTATGATTTACCAAGTGCTGCTCGGTGGTGCGGTGATTGCTGATGGGGCGCGGTGTCAGCCTGTGGTCATCAAAAGACACGAATCACCCCCTCACGCACTCCTCTGCCTGAGCCTGCGAGGGAGGATGCCTGCGCCACCGCCGAGGAGGCGACGAGCTCCGGCTCAGGTAAAAACCAGTGACAGCGTGTTTCATGTGTTATTGTGAGTGACCGCTGTATTGCATGTTTAGAAAATAATTCCAAGGTTTTTTATCCCCCTCCAGTGCCACCACCCAGGGCCACTATCAGAAATGTTGGGGCCCAGTACATACTTTTAAAACCTTAGGCAACCCCCACAACAAGTATACGTACCAACACGCAGACTTACCTTATCACCGTAAGCATTCCTCCTCTCCATCAGGTGCTCACCTGACACTCAAAACACGATGAGCCCGCACTCACGCTAACACCAAACAATAACCACGCACACACGCTAACACCGAACACTAACCACGCACGCTAACACCAAACACTAACCACGCACGCTAACACACCAAACA
>VKOC01007892.1:0-20168 GCA_009364415.1 Spea multiplicata | reverse complement strand
CTCCCATACGCCACTCTGCCTCCTGTCAGCAACGGATCTTCACTAGACACCAGGGAGCCGGGTAGAGGCAGAGTGGCGTATGGGAGGGGCCACAGTGGTGTATGGGAGGGTGGCTCCCATACACCCCTCTGACTCCTCCCCCCTCCCATACACCGCTCTGCCTCTCTACCCGGCTCCGTTACTGACAGTAACGGAGGCTGTCTGTGCGATGCAGACCCCCACCAGCTGACAGAGAGGATGATTCTCTGTCAGCCTGTGAGTGTCTGCATCGCACAGACAGCCTCCATTACTCACATTCACTTACACTGTGGCTTCTATGAAGCTGCAGTGAAAGTCCCTATCAGTAATGGAGCCGGGTAGAGAGGCAGAGTGATGTATGGGAGGGGAGAGAGACGGAAGAGAGAGACCGGCCGACAGTGAGGGGAATCCAGGTCCCCTGCAGCGTTGCGGGGGATCTGGATTCCGGTGCTATAATCCGATCTCTGTTTGAGATCGGATTATTATAAGGAGAGGAGTTTTGCAGAGCATTTGCTCTGAAAAAAACCTCTTTTTAGAATCGATAAAAATAGATTCGATTAATCGATGATGAAATTTGTTGCCAATGATTTTAATAGATTATTATCGATTTTATCGATTAGTTGTTTCAGCTCTAGTATATATAAGGTTTGAATCCTCTGAAAAATACCCTTCGTCTTATAATGTGGCCTCAAATAGTATTTGGATAATGATACTAAGATCTAGATCCCCCACAGCGCTGCGGGGACCCAGATCCTCCTGTGACAGCTGGCAGGAGTCTGCGCGATGCGCCCAGACATCCTCAGTTACTGTCCTCTATCTCTGCCAGGTCTTCTACGATGGAGCACCAGTGTGACTTGACCTTTCGGTGCTCCACCATAGAAGCCCCGGCGGAAGTACCAGCGTCGAATGTTGTCTGTGCGCATTGCCGTGCTCGCCGGCTGCCAGAGAGGTGGATCACCCGCAGTGCTGCAGGGGCCTGTATCCTCCTCTGACAGCCGGTGGAGGTCTGTGCAATGTGTGCAGACAACATCTGTTGCTACCAGCGCTTTCACTGGGGCTCCTATGATGGAGCGCCAGCATCACATGACCCTCCAGTGCTCATTCATAGAAGCTTCAGCGAAAGTGCCGTCCAGCAGCAGAGGCGTATCTACATGCAGGCATTCACCGGCTGCCCCTACTATAAACCAATGAGTATGGAGCACTGGGGTAAGTCGGGGGGGGGGCCACAGTGGCATATTAGTGGTATAATGTTTATAGGGGATATAAGGCATACAGAGGGTATAAGGCATATCTGGGAGGCAGTGTGGCAAGCCTGGACTCAGATGTGCATAACCGGGAAGGGCAGGTTGGGAAATAAAAACAAGAAATCCATTTTTATCAGTCTTTTTATTCTGCCGTTTGTTTTTAACATCCAGTTATTTTATAAACGAAAAATTTACATTTATTTTTTTATCCGATTAATTAAAACAATAAGCGGCCAACTATTAGATTATGAAACTAATAGTTAGTTACAGCCCTACTAAATTGTACTGCAATGTTTAGCACAGGTTGACGCTAAAATGGTTGAATAAAAAGTGTTAGAATGTCTCTTAAAATACTTTGTTTAGCAGATTTGCTTTTTTATGGATGCTAGTGGAGCTCAATTCCTATTATATCACTTTTTTAAATCTAGTTTGAAAATCTAGTTTGAAAAAGCACATCTTTCACATTTAACCTTGTAGGTACCAAAATACATGGAAACACCAGGCATATGAGATGTTTTCAAAACCAGGACAAATCCCCAAACGTGTTTTGTACTGGTATAGTTTTTAGAGGTGAAACTGTGAAAATTGTAGCTTTCAGGACAAGTAGGGCTTTCTACAAAAATATTGCCTTTGGAGTCTAGTATTATTTTACCTTCTTCATGAGAATGTTGAAAAATGTTGGCATTGGGGTTTCTTTTCGCCTTATTTTCAATAAGCCGATATGAGTACCTTGAAGAGTTTTGACTGCAATGGACTGTCTTTTACAGCCTGACTATGTAACCTGTGTATTTTTTTTTAAATAAAAAGGTAGTTATAGCAGTTAGCTATATATCAATAAATACAACTAAAAAAGCCAGAATATTTTTATTTCAAGAATCAATTTTCCACTGATATAGTATTGCAGACTATTTATAACATACTTTAACAAAACCTATTTAGTGATACCAGATTTTGATTTATAGCTTCATGTTAGCTTTTCTAATATATTAAATTGTAATTTTGAAATAAACATGAAAAAATATACAGCAGGAGTCTATAGCAAAACACAGGAAGGCAGACTACCCCATAGTAGAAATGCTAGAACAAGATGTCCAAGTCTAAAACTAAAGTGTCAGGCTTAGGTGCAATGTAATATTTTACTTTACAGAAACAGTTGTCCATAAATGGGACAGAAGCCATACAGGCCAATTCAAAAAAGGAAATTTAAACATGCATGGGACAGGCTATTGTGACTTCAAGACAAAACTGAGGAATATATAAGGCATGACTAGATGGGACTAGAGGTTCTTATCTTATTCTTTTCCCACTCCCGTATTCAGGATTTCACCCGCACCGCAACCCTCCTGTGTAATTCCCTTCCCCATTCCATCAGACTTTCTGCCTCATACGCAGCTTTCAAAACCTCTCTGAAAACCCATCTGTTCAGGGAAGCGTACAACATTCCTTCCCATTACTCCCAACCATAATCAAGCCATTTGAACAATCAACAGCTTCAACACATCATCAGAAACAGATCAACTTATCCCCATCCAAGCAGTCCTCTCCTATCGTCTCACTTCCCCCTCAACCACAGACTAGAGCAGGAGCAGGGTCCTCTTCCCCTTTGCACCAGTTTGTTATTGTATGTGTTTCTAAATTGTTGGAGGCGTAAGTTGGTTGTGGTCACAATCAAAACTGGGATAAAAAGTAAAAATTTGAAATCGTTAAACTATGGACATTGCATGCATTTTTACACTAAAACAATGTATAGACCTACAAGAAAGTACGATTACATCCATCATCCTTAAGGAGTTAGTAGTCTTACTGTTTTCCCAAAAGTAAATATATTAATGAATACTTGATAAAAAGTTGCTGTTAAATTTTATTTAACAAAATAGTCGAAACAAACACTGATTCACACTCTCAATAACATTAACTTGAACTTTATTTACTTTTATTACTTAGGCATATTCTTAAATTTCCCTCATACCTGCTTATCTCCATAGCAACCTCCCTTCATATCCACTATTTCTATAATTTCTCTCTCATGTACTATGATCTTACTTCTATCTGGACATCCAACTTCTAAATGTGCAATTGCTTTTCTACAATACAGCAGTATTTATTTTATTCTCTAGAGCAGGGGTGTGGAACTTTTTTTTTTGCCAAGGGCCATTTGTATATTCATAACATAATTTGCGGGCCAAACAAAATCAACAAATTGCCCCACATTGTGTATTTATCCCACCCGACAGCTCTCCCCTGTGAATGAATGCCCCCATACCCTTGTGTATTGTCCCCAGCCAGCTTCACGTTGTATATTTATCCCACCACCCAGCCCTCCTTTGGTATTGATTTATGTTATGCCCCTAGCCAGCACCCCCTTGGGAATTAATGCCCCCCCCCCCCAGCCTCACATTGTATTTATGCCAACCAGCCATCCTCCCTCCTTTAGTATAACAGACTGCATCAACAGGACCTGTCTAGCACCCAAACTGGAAGCATAGGACTTTCCATCTTCCACCCACTTACCTGAAATGCAGCTTTATCTCTGCCGCTCGCACTCTGTGCGAGCAACAATCTCTTTACCACTCAGCGGAAGGAGAAACACAGCACGGTCATGTGACGTGACACCGCTGGGTTCCAAGCTCCTTGGCAGTACAACAGACGCACAGGTAATCAGCGGGCCCCATAGAGTGGCGGGATTGGTCACAGTTGTGAACCCCCTGCAACTGAGTTAGACGGCCCTGGCGGTCATGGTGCCATCTCCAGTTGCCTTGGTAGGGCCAGACCAAATTTTTTTTGGGCATTCCAGACCCCTGCTCTAGAGTAATTTGTACATACTATTCATTTGGCATGTGGTGTAAAATATTCAGTTTTTCTAGGTTTAGCGTTTGCAGAGTAGGATTTAATTAAGGAATTAATTAATGGCCAAGTTCCTTTCCTGGACAGGAAAATAGCTTACATCTGAGAGAGAGATAGTAGAATCTGGTATAAAATGGAGGGAATACTTAGTAAACCCAGGATATCGGTACCCATTGAGGAGTGGTACAGGCTACATCAAAAGCACTCAGTAGATCCTGTAGTGCTTGCTCTACACCATTATTAACTAGCGTTATGTCGAAGTGTTGTGCATAGCGAGATCGGAGTTCCTCTGAGTCTGCACGAAGCTTCAACACAGCATTTGACTGAAATACAAAACAAAAAAAACAGAAAGGATACACGTTAAACATTTGCGAAATAAGCTTCGAATTCATAGGGCGGACAGATCATTAAGTACTAGAGGAATATTCACTGCACACAAGAATCACTGCCTATAGATACAAACAAATAAAAAAATAAGAGGATTGATATAAAATTAGCACTATGCTGTCGGAGTAAAGATAAACTACAGCTTTTTCTATACATGTATCTGGATATGAAAAACTTAGATAAAAGAACCATTAATTTCCAAAATCTTCAGTGATGTATACATAAATCTAATGTGTACATTGTGAATGTTCTTGGGTTCAATCCCAAACCCTAATATGGCATTTTGTCCTTGGGAAGGTGCATCTTTCCCTAAGATAAAGACAACAGTCTGTGTGGACTGATTTCCCAGATGATCTAATCACCAACACATCCGCTTTCCTGGCAGACTAAATCATGATTTAGTTACCTGTATAAATCCAATTTAATATATATATTAATATATATATATATATATATATATAATATAAGTAAATATGACAACTCTTATGTACATATTATATATATATATATATATTTGGTACATAAGAGTTGTCATATTTTACACAAACATATGCATATTAGTCTATAAATGATGCAATAGTACATAATTGTATTAAAAAATCCTATGCCGTTAGAGGAACATATTTAAAACACTGCATTTGTGGTGCTTTACACTTATTGTTCTTCCGTGAAGGTCACCGTGCTTGGTGATTTCCGCACTTCACACTACAACAGAGACAAGACTGGAGCCCCTGGAGAGGCCTGAGAACCAGCATCCTCCGTACCGACTATGGGCCCTGGCTTTGTAAAGACTTCTATGTATATCCCCAGATGTATATCACCACATCACTTGCAACCAGGGAGTGACCACCATTGTTTTAGTTTATTGTCAGAACCCCCCCATTGTGCAATACTATGTTGTATAAGTCACCAGCCCATGGTGTATTAATGTGTTCTAGAAATCACTCCCCTCCCCCGTGGTGTACTATATGTTGTATAAGTCAGTCCCCCACAGATATTTATCCATCCATGTGTGTGAAAGATAGAGTCTAAGCTAGTGACTGGGAAACCAGGGAAAGAGTATGTTGTCCCAGGCAAAGGGAGGACAAGTCAGCAGAGTTAGTCGGTCGGACTATCCAGTTCCGTGACAGGTGTAATCAAAGGCCACTGTTACAGATACTCTACTTACCTCCTCTTTGTCAGTAGGCGAGATGAAAACAATGAACGGAGCCAGTTCTGCTGTCCGCACCATCTTCAAAGTCTAACAAAGAAACAGTCAACAGTTTTTGCATAATCTGTACGCCCTTACACCTACTCTGAGAGACACAGACCAATACCATAGTATACACATAAACCACTTGTTACACATATCACATGAGGTTTATGGCTAGCTGGGTGATTAGACATGTTTTGAATGTAGTTAATTTTGAGTATTATCTTGAATACAACATGGAAAGCATTCCTAATCTTGAATGGATTATGGAAAATCTCAGTCTTACAAAGTTTAGAAAACCAGGGGCGTGTTATCAAAATTATATTTGACCAACATTTTAAGTGTTACTGGACTACTTCAACTTCTACTGGAAGTTGTACAATTGCAAGTACAAGAATTTAAAATTCACATGTCAGCATCATGCTACATTTACTCAAATATGCCTTTTTTCTTACCTGTGGCTCAATATCCAGAACTGCCACCTTTCCCTCTTTATGAACCTGTTTCACAGTCTGGAGCTTAGTTCCAAACATGTATCCATTGAAGCTTCCGAACTCCAAAAACTGATTTTCTGAGACTGACTGGGTCATCTCCTCTGCTGAAACAAAGTGATAGTTGCTTCCATCTTCTTCTCCACGCTTGGGGGGGCGAGAAGTGTCTGTTTATACACAGAAAGCACTTAATGGAGATGTAATTAAAAACAACCCAAGTTAAAAACATAGAACAAAGCTGAAACTGGAAGATTAAACTATTTTCAACTTTTCTTATACTAGGTACTTTATTATTATAATAACCCTTTATTTTCATAGAGCCAACAATTTACACAACACTTCATGAAAAGAAGGTAATACAGGAATCTGGTATGTCATTGGTTAAAATGCTGTGATCGAGAGGGCAAAGCTGTTGCTGACTGCTCCATGATTTATTTATTTTTTTAAGCGTATGTTGTGTAGTCAGTGTGGTGGGAGTGAGCTGGCAATTTGTTACCTCGTTGAAGAAAGATACAGCAAAAAACAAGAAAGCTCTGTACCACCAGTGCGGAGCTTGCTGAGAAATAGCAGCATGCAGGTGTAAATGTATCTGCAGCCACAGTGAGGCAAAGACTTTTGGAGGATGGCCTGGTGTCAAGAAGAACAAAGAAGCCACTTCTCTCCAGGAAAAACATCAGGGACAGACTGATATTCTGCAAAAGATCCAGGGATTTGAAGGCTGAGGACTGGGGTAAAGTCATTTTCTCTGATGAATCCTATGATTGTTTCGGGGCATCCAGAAAAAAAAGCTTTTTAGTTTTTTCGGGAAGACAAGGGGAGTGTCATGTCATACTGTCAAACAACAGTAAAGCATCCTGAGACCATTCATGTGTGGGGTTGCTTCTCAGCCAAGGGAGTAGACTCACTCACAATTTTGCCTAAGAACACAGCTATGAATAAAGAATGGTACCAACACATCCTTCAAAAGCAACTTCTCCCAACCATCCAAGAACAATATTGCGACAAACAATGCCTTTTCCAGCATGATGGAGCACCGAAATTGGGTCCATGGCCAGACCTTGATCCCATTGAGGACTGTGGTCAATCTTTAAACCCTTCAATCCCAGGGGTTTTTGGTACCCCAAAGCCCAGAGTAATTTTGAAATTTTAGCGCTATGTCGGTTCAGCGATTATTCTCTTTTCCTGTGAATAGTGTACCCATGTAAACTATATATTGTTTTTTTCAAGGAGAGATAGAGCTTTCCTTTTGATACCATAGTTGGATGATTAGCTGAAAAGTTAGAATGAGAAATTTAGTAAAAACTAGCGAAAATTAGAAACAAAAAACCTAATTTGTTTTAAATTTTCCCTCTGAATCATCACAAAGTTAGGTAAAGTGATGGAAAATCCCCTCCAAGTATATCAATTCAGGTGTCCTGATTTCAGAAATACCTAATTTATATAGATTTTCCATACTTTCCCAGCACCAGGGAGCATACTATAAGGTGTATAATTTGTATAATTTTTATGCCTATGGCTTAACGGGTTTGGTGGTTGTGAACGAGGGCAGGAGGGTTATACTGGCTAGATGTTATGCTAGGGCAATGGGAAGTAAGGTTTTTTTACATTTTTGTTGTATTTTTTAACACAGAAATGGTTAGAGGTCCTCTTAGGGACCTCCTGAACATGCCAGTGATGTCACAATGACATCACAGCTCACATTATTTTTTTTATTATTCATATTTTTTTTTTAATTTTTTTTTAAATGAATAAACTTTTTTTCTGCTTTTCTGCGATCCCCCTGCACTGATCATACTGTGATCTCTATGCAGGTCCTCACAGACATGCATAGAGATCGCAGCATCTGTGCCTCTGCAGGGGATATCCTGTCCTCCAATGAACTTCCGGGTTACGGCAGCAGTGACGCAACCCGGAAGGGAATGCCCAATCAGGCGAGCAGTTTGAAATGTAACAGCTTTCTGGCTTTCATGGCGGGAGCTGTTACATCACATCGGACAGCAGAAAGCCGGCGATGCCAGCTTCTGCTGTCAGTGGTGAGTCCAGGCTGTCAAACAGCCTGATCTCCCGTGCAGCGGCAGGGATGTTACCCTGACGGTGCACGAAGGGCTGGACCCTACCAGTACGTCCATTATTAGGCGTTTTTTGGACGTCCCGTTACGTCCATAGGGGATTGAAGGGGTTAACAGCCTCCACTTCTGGAAGAGTATTTGTGAGGTCAGGCACTGATCTTGGACGAAAAAGGCCTGGCTTTCAATCAGCATTGCAATTCTTCCCAAAGCCCCAGACTGTTATCCCTACTTCACCAAACTTTACAGCACTGTGCATTCCAGTAGGAAGCCAAACCAAATTCACTCTTTCCCTCATGCTCTCTAAATGTTTCCCTACCTTATCTTCAATCCTTAATCTGGTATATTCTTTCTCTGTAACTGCAGACATAACCCAGACACTTCAGCCAAAAATGTGATGCTTCAGTAACTGAAAGCGGCAACTAAGGGCAATATGGAGCTTGAGGTGACATCCTCTCCTGATTCTCAGGGGAGCAGGTGTCACTGCAAGCACCACCATATTGTCCTCAGTACACATGAGGGCAAACTGATACCCTATATCATGATATACACACAAAGGGGATTTGTATTACATATATATATACATATATATACACACTGATTATTTTAACCTGTAAACACAGTTACATGGTGGTGTTTAGTATGTATAAAGATTATATATATATATATTTATATATAGCGCGTTATGTAGGTTTTGGTAGTATTGACTGGCCCACTTTAGTTGCTTGTGCTAATTTCTGATTTAGTGATTGGGTTATTACACTGCACCAAATTTTTAATATTTCACACATGATGTTACTTAATGTGCATAGCCTGATATCTATTGTACAGAATCTTCTTTGTATTTAAAAACAAGTAGCTATCACAATTGTGTTTGACAAGATTAATTACATTCACCAAGTCTTCTGTACTGCGTAAAGGCATATACAGTGAGGAATTTGGTAAATGAAATCATCCTGATTGCCAGCTACTATTTTGTACTATTTTTGCACTTTAAGATTACCAGGGTGTCACAGGCTATGCCCATTGTGTAATGCTTCTTTCATTGTGAGGTCAAGTACATTGCTCATGGAAAATCAGCAACAAATGTTACTCCCTAAAAGAAACCACGCCATCAACCTCTTTTGAACCCAATGATGGTTAGGTTGATTTTTTTCTTACTAAAAATGGTCCATGTGGCTCAGCACAAACCTGAAGGGGTTGCATTTATTTTTATTTTATGAACACAATAATATATGGAAATCCAAATGTTTCCGTTTTACCCAGTGCCTTCTTTTTTTAGAGCCTGAGTTTTGTCTTCTGCAACCATCTGAGTGAAAACATGGTGATTGGTGTGCCAAAATTGTGTAGGGACACAGTAGAGTCGAGTCCCAGTCTTCATCTTCTGGGGCTGCACTCCCTAAGGGGATATTGTTTCTGCACATTTTGCAGGATGCCACAATGGGGGCCCTAGTGAACTGCACTTTATAGGGATAGTATGAGTACAGATACAATGGCACAGAATACACAAATTAGGTCAGATCAAATTAAGTGGGTATATACGCTCAAAACCCTCCAAAATGCAGGACCTAATATTGAAATTGGTCTGTTTTTTTTAATAATTGACTTTCCTTTTTTCCTCTATTTTATATCGCATAGATAGGAGGATAGAGGAGCAGAACGTGTGGGTTAATTGAGTCATAAGTATAAAAGGAGTAACAATTTGAGTAGGGGTGTGCAGTTGATTAAGCCTTGGGCAGGTGAAAAGCGTCAGTCACCCCCCCCCCCATTCTGTTTGAGGACATCCTTTTTCTGCTAGTTGTGAGAAGCTGATCTCCTGCGAGCTCCAGTGTTTTGTATGCAGTGTAGTGACTTGCAACAAGACTTGTGATTTAGGAGTTCCTGCTTAAAGACTGCCTCATTGAGATATTGCTAAGTGCGTGATGTGAGGCACGCTGTAGATTGCACATATCTACTATGTAAACGTGTATCTTATATACTTATTAAACCTTGTGTTATACTACTATATACTAGACTTGAGGCGCTGACCAACTTCTCGTGTTCGTCTTCGGGGGGGGCGGTATTTTCGTATTCCGTGAATATTCGCCCGTTCCTGTACTTCGCTGGTTGATGGCAGACGAGCCCCTTGCTGGTAACCAATAGACTTTTAAAATTCTCGTGCAGCAACTTGGCTGGCAGAGATCACTGGTCTCCCTGCTCCAACAGTTAAAGGTCTGTACATGCGACTTTATTGGTCGTTCGTACGGACTTTTAACTGTTGGAGCAGGGAGACCAGTGGTCTCTGCTGGCCAAGTTGCACCGTAAGGAGTTAAAGGGCCGTGCGAGTGAGCCTATTGGTCGCTTGCACGGCCTTTTAACCCCTGACAGCGAACCTACGGATTTCCGTTCCCGTTATCTAGGCTGCATCGCAGGGGTTAACATCTTGTAGTAGTTTTAATACTGAGTGGCAACTCCATTGCGAAGTTTATTGCGGTTGTTATAATTTGCATTTAGATTACCAACGTTACAGGGTTAATTCAGGACATTAAACACTAGATGGCACTGCTTATACCAGAGGTCACTTAATGTTTTTCAGAACCTCCATTGAAGCAGATGATTTCTGAGCATTTTATTAGTTAAACATATTCTATAATCAATGACAAAACAATAAATAAAACAATATGGTTTACCTTAATGTGTCTAATATATGCAGTCATGGCAAGGCTGTCTTTAACACATAGCAAAAAGGGCAACTACTTGCACATACTTTGATAGCCCCCAGCAGATCCCCCTTTCCTTGTCGACTGCCAATGTTCTAGTAGAGGCCTAGCCCACCACAGCTGCAAAATATATATATAATTGAACACTGAGCTGCAGGGTTGCCATGGTGGATGAGAGCAGAGGGCTTATGCATGGTTGGCAGGATGTGTATGTCACTAAAGAAGATTTCTAGCGACCAAGATCACAAAAATTCAAGCAAATGCAAATGTGTTTACATTGTTTGTGCTCTTCTCACTATATTTCTGCATTAGGGATATGGATTTCTAATAATCTTATAGGACGCATATATTACATATGCCTTAATATGAAAAAGCTGCACAATACTCTTTTTAAACAACCAGTAAAAGAGGTAGCTGCTTTTCTTTTTCATTTGTTTTGTCACTTCCATGGTAACTGCTGACGTCAAACAACAGCAGGGGTAGCCAACAAGCTGAATGGTAGGCACACCAAAATTTGATCCCTGTGTGTATGCTGATCCATCTACGTACTAAAGTACATAATAATTCGCATTACAATTACATATGCATTTAAGTGACCAAAATTGTTTAATTTCATGATATACTTTTTTGTTAGTTTCCAGGGGAAGTGACCTATATTCTCCTGAGCAGTAAATACCCTACTTAGGTTTCTTAATAGCTATGTTGGCATGAGAGGAGCTAATGATGCCATGCGGTAGAGTAACATTAGAAAGGTTCTCCCGGGAGCCTGTTTTTATTTCATGGCCTGGTGCACAGTTACAGCTGCTATATCTGGCTAAAATGACCTAGTGCTTCAGACATTGATGACGTACAAGAAATGTGTCTAAATCTGGAGGTTGCATCAGAGGAGTATGAAGACACTTCATTTGAGCCATTACTGCTGAGAAAAGGGATGCAAGCCGTTTTCTAGATCCACTGAAGTGCAAAATATTGTAGTAGTAATAATACTGAGACGCAATGTTAACAGAATACAATGGTAATGTATCTAGAGCAGACCAATTAGCCCTTAAAATTAAGTATTGAGGGCAAATACTCCTGAAAACACCAGTAATATATCATATTTTTATGTGATAGATATATATTCTATTTTTTTAATTAATAAATGGACAAACTGAAAGCAAAAATGTGTGCCCGAAGAGGAAAATAATGAAAATAATCATAAATTGTATATATATGGTGTAACCTGGGAACTCTCCAGATCTGACTATGGGCTCTGGGTGAAGCTAGTTACTCGACATCTAGGACAGCCTTTTGTATCTCTGTTTGGTGGGTGAGCAGTGTTTTGCTGAACCTTCATCTGGCCAAGACCTAGCCTCTTGTTTCCAAATCCAACACTTTTCACGCTTTATGCAGTTATGCTGGTCTGGCTGGGGTGATCAAGTGAGCTATTCTTTTTTACCAAGGCACTTGTACATTTCATCTACTAGGGTGCCACCATACCATATGTGGGGTGACTAATATCCTTCCAGGATCAAACTCCACAGTAGAATTTGTTAATTCTATTTTGTTATGCTTTTATCACATTGTAGGACCATGTGCTTACTGGCACTTTCTTTTTCTGTTAAGCCTCGGTGTAATAAGGTTTTAAGGATATTCACTGGGAGGGGAAGAGATGGATAAAGACAGCTGTAGCTTGAGGATTAACCTGTCACTACTTCACATTTCCATCTACTGGAAGGGTTTAACCCCCCCCACCCCCACATACACACACACACACACACACACACCCCATCACCATCTGTTTTTGCTCTGCACGGATCTATATTTAAAATATCTTACATAATACAGCATGAGGGGGACACAATATCATGATGACGACGCCAAGAAACATTTGTACAGATTTGTCCTAAGGGGACAGCACTTAAATGGATTGTACAAACTCCCAGCAGGTGATAGGCAGTGACAGGAGGGCACTCCAATGTACATACACTCAGAATACCCAAAGTATTAACTGGTCAGACCTCTGGAGAATGCAAGTAGATAAAGGACAAGTCAAGTGCTCACTTTCACTTAACCCTTCCCCTTGTACAACAAATTCTAATGTATGTATGTATATATACACACACACATATATATATATATATATATATACATACATCTCCTGATGAAACAATCTATTTAATAATACCTTATGGTAATAGGCCATAAGTTTTGGTCTTATTGTTACAAAAGTAATGAACCTATATCTTAGAAGAAGGATTTAGTATCATATTTATACTGTGCCCATGAAGTCCCAATTTTCATGCACTGCCCCACTTGTGGGGATCATTTGCTGGTTGGGCAGATCCTCTGATCTTCTGTGACCAGCCCAGGTAGCTGTAAAATCAGTAGAAGTGTATATCAGCAATGGCTTCCTTACATGATTTTTACTGATGCTTGCTGTGTCTGGCATATTTCTTGATATCTACTGAAATCATCATTACGTTTCACAAATAAATATGTAAATTAATCTTCACAAGTTAGCTTATGTCTTACAAACAGAACTTGTGCACCGAGAAGCCTTATAGGCTGCTAGGATTGGGGCCTATGGCACTGTCCACTCCAAACGACGGCCACATTCCTCATCCTCCACACCCCGATTTGGACACCTGAACTGTCGAGGTGTATGTTATATTGATCAATATAATCCAAGTGGCTAAGCATTGATGTTCCCTACAATAATAAATAATTGCAGAGGCCATAAGCATTCGATGTCACTATGGTCAGCTTCAAATGACCTATTTGTACACCAAGAAGACCGGTGCACTTCTGCAGTCACTGGTGTGGTAGTCATCATCTTACACTTTAATGGAATTAATGGATGCAGAGATCATATACATATACAGTATTTAAGTTAATCATTATAATGTTTTCAATTAGCTGGAATCCCAATTTATTGCAACTATTTCTTAGATTTTCTTTAATGAAGCACAGTTTCACAGTACTGCTTTAGTCAGAGATTGATATCAGGTTTATATTATGACCTGATATGTCTCTAAGTTGAGTTATGCGCTAATAAGCCTTCAAGCTGTCTGCACTAAACCCTAACAAGAAGCTTGGACTTCACAACCTTACTCAATGTGACCATGCTTTAATTTATCTTGTGTCATTTATACTTACTCATGTTCTTTTTGGGTGACATTACATACTCAAAAACCACACTGAGCTCATTGTATACGTTAAAGGGAACAAGTGCTTTTCCCTATAGACCTTGATTAATAAGATGGCCCATAATTACGTGATTTAGTACATTGTATAGTAGATTGGGTAAAGAACACGTGTATACATGCAGCTATCAAAGCAATATACCTAATTTGCTTGATTATAAGTTGACGCTGACTATAAGACAACCCCTCAAACTTTTAATATTAATTTAGGAAAAAAAAGAAAAAGCCTGAATATAAGACTACCCTACATGAAAAAAGTTTTACTAGTAAATATTAATTCACATGTAAACTACTTTTTATATTTAATAAAAACTATGATTGAGAAAAATGCATTTCTTGTTTTTATTTCCTTTTATTTGACAACCTGCCCCCCAGTTATGCACATTCTCCCTCCGTTATGCACATCTCCCCCAAGATTTGCACTTTGCTCCCAGATATGCTTTATACCCCCCTATATGTCACTCTGCCCCATCCCAACTTACCAGTGCATCCCCAGACTTGTCCCCAATGCTTCAGACCCCCTGGTGTCTAGTGGGGGCAGCCGATGAACGTCTACGTGATGCGCGTAGACAACCTCTGCTTCTGCCCGGCACTTCCACTGGGACTTCTATGACTGAGCACCAGAAGGTCATGTGACGCTGGCGCTCCGTCGTAGAAGCCCCAGCAGAAGTTCCGGGTAGCAGCGGAGGTTGTCGCACAGGCGTATCGCACAGGCGTTCACCGGCTGTCAGACAGGAGGATCCAGGTCTCCTGCAGTGCTGCGGGGGATCTGGATCTTAGTCTTATAGTCAAACCTCAGTCTTATATTCGAGCAAATACGGTGAAAATAAAGCCTTTTCTTTTTTTCAACTGGCATGACTGATCCAAAATCTGAAGTCGGTACCGGATTAGAAATTACAGATATAATATTTATGCATACAGTCAACGATATAATTAAGTGAATAACTGACATTAAAAAGTGACCTAAAATGTAATTGATTCTAAAACAAGCCTATAATTTTGTTAGCAGCATATTTCAAATCCAGTACTTATTGAAAGAAAGGCTGGATGTGTATCGTGACCCGTAAATAGTTTAAAAATAATTTTTAAAAAATGTTATTAAACTATGTTCATTAAATAAAGTTATATCTGTCAAGCAAACGTATATATTATGTATATATTAGATATTTAACGTCTGGCCTACCCTCCCCATGTTCATCCAATCACAGCACGCTGTAGCAGTCCCATCCACATAATATCATATTCACCTTGCACGCATTCCGCCCTGTGAGAATCTGTCCATAGCCTTTTGAAGTATTAAACACAGAGAAGTCACACTTTTATCTAGACTTGTGCATTTGTATTCGGGCATGAAAACAAACACGTTTTCATTGTTCAGCCTGAATACTGAATAAACAAACATGGCAGCGCTAAAACGTACACAAAGATGAAGACACACAGCACAAAGAATCTTCGTGTTCGTCCTCGTTAATCTACTAATCTCTCTGGTCCATTCCCATCTAGCCTACCTTATCTATGCAGCATCACAGGTGTTAACGGGGGCAGAAATCCATAGGTTTGTACAAGGAGCTAAACGTAGGTACGAGCGACTCTATTGGTTGCCGGCAGGGGCCTCCTCTGGCATTAACCACTCAACTCTATTGGTCGCTCTTACAGACCTTTAACTCCTGGAGCGGGTTGACCAATGGTCTCCCCAGGCCAAGTTCAGGAGTTAAAAGTTTGTATGAGCGACTCTATTGGTTGCTCGTACGGACCTTAAACTCCTGGAGCAGGGAGACCATTCCCAGGCCGATGTTTCGGCACCAGGATTTTAAAAGTCTGTACGAGCGACTCTATTGGTCGCCAGCAGGGGCATCCTCTGACCAAAAATACGAACACGAAGAATGTACACAAATATTTGCCCGAACCGAACACAGGCGAATATTCATGGAATACGAAGATTTTTTTTCCCCTACAAAGACAAAAATGAAGTTAAACACGAAGAGTTGGCCAGCACCCAAGTCTACTTTTATCTGTACTTACCATGTTGCTTTAATGTCCCTCAAATACATTAACATTGCTCTTGTATGGTTATTATTATTTGTTTTAATTAAAATTGAGGTAGCCATCGTGTATATTTGGATACAAAATATTTAGCTTTTAGAATACAGGATCAGGAAAGTGATAAAATAATTTGATAAGAGTAGGTAATGGGGATATATTTCATGGCAACATATTTGCGTGTTTCGGTGCCAAATGAAAGTCAAAATATTTTATGTGAGACATTATCTGTGTGTCTGCCAATCTATCTTGACAACACAAAACTTCAACCCGATGAAAATCTGTGCAGCCTAGATGGCCAGAGAATGCATAAAAAACAATGACAGAAGTACAGATAGATGGTATGGATGTACATTTGTGGATTCACTTTGTTTTTACTTGAAATGATTCACAACTAAATAAAAAATGTGTTCTGCTAACTTAAGGAGAAAAAATACCAAAATGTTGATATCTGTTAAATGGAAACACACAGATGTATCTGTGGGCAGATTTTTATGTTGCAGGGTTCCTGTTGAATTGGGATAACTTAACTGAGGTGGCTTACATTTTTATATCAGGTGCAAAAGTTGTTGCAATACAGGATTGTCAGCAGGGAATGGAATGTCTTGGAAAGAATTGTGAACCTGGTAATTTTACGTTAATGACCACATTAGTTGTTTAATGTGCACTGATACATGTTTGTCTACAATTGGACCTGCTCCTCCGGCAGCGGGCTGCAGTAAAGTCCATCTCTGTCGGGGAGCATACCCAGGGCTTGGCCCTGGTGGCAGGGTTAGACTCACCCATCGGGCACTCCGGCACGGGCTGATGGTAAGCAAGGGTCAGGGGCCTGTGCTCTAGTGGCACACCTGGGGGGCAGTCAGGGGTACCACTAGAGCTAGCTCCAGGTGTGCACCCTTCCAGAGATGGTCTATAATGCCTGCCACAATAAACAATCAAAGTTCACTTTTCTTCAAGGTAATTACTTGACTCATCACTCCCCTGAGCTGCCATCACCCCCTTGGGTACCCATCCCTTCACCCTAGACTGCATAGAGTGAAGATGTGAGTATACAGAGAGTGATGGCAAACGGATTTCATTCTAGACACCCACCTGAAGGCCCACTACTCCCTTAACTTCATCCCAGACACCTCCTTGAAGGCTCATTACTACACTGAGCTACATCACACCCCTGGGGACTCATTCCTTCATCCCAGACTGCCTGGAGTTGCATTCTGGAGATCTCATTGACACAGAACTACAAAATGGTAAGTGGTAAAGATTAAAGGATCTTAATACGTATAGCCAGAAGTGGCGGAGGCTAATACAGTGAGGGAATTTAAACGGGCATGGGGATAGACATCAAGCTTAAACCATTTACATCAGTAAAAATGGACAGACTAGATGAGCCGAATGGTTCTTATCTGCCTTCAAATTCTATGTTTCTATCGCCATCAATTTTTCACCAACCTATTCAGTCAAGGGAAATCAGAGGATCTCCCCAACCAGACCATGCTCCCCAATGCTTGGAAAAGCGGGACATGGCATTTGCCAGACTTATCGCACGGATAAGAAACAAAATGTTTCATTAGATCCCTTTTCAGTAGCACCATTTTATAGCTAATATATGAGTTGCTTTACAAAAATGCTTTTGATTACTTGGTAGAAAATAATCCAACTGGCAACAAAATGGTTTGGATCAGACTTGCAATCTTACTCTGTCTACTGTGTTTTACTGCCAAATGCATAATTGTTTTGGGTTTTTTACCTAAATCATGGTTAACAAACCTATCCTAAGGTGCAGTTTCTTGTTAATACACCATAATTTAGTTTGCTAAATTGCTACATACAATACAGACTAAAATGTCCAACTGTATAATCTTCATTCACTTTTCTTTCTGTGGGTTGAGCATGCTCAACGTCGCCTATTTTGGTTCTGGAATAATAAGGTCTCGACGCGTCGGCAACCTGTTACATATTTAACTTTCCTGTGCTACTCAGTCTACTTTTGATACTGTAACTTTGTGTAAAAAGAAATTATACAGTGTGAATTTTATATTCTCTAATTGATTTGATCTGTCTCATTTCCTAAATATTACATCTTGCAGTAAACTTATTTGATGGTGTTTACAGATAAAATATGAATACTGTATATATTGTTGGGAGAATCCATCTTAAATGGGACACTACCTTCATGTGCACTGCAATGCATATGATAGCTGAGAGGTCTCTTTACATTTCATCTGTGTATCTTTTTTCAAACGCATGGGGTATTCCACAGGATTCCCAAATGCATTAGCCCCTTTTTCAGCCCCCCAGCTATTTTCCATGTAAGAAAATGTGTTTCACTGAATACATCTCCTTGCATGTGACGTACTTAAAAGCCAGCTCTAGCACTGGCTCGGCGAGCACTGTGGCCTGGTTTATATCGAGAACAACACGTGCATGGATGGAAAGGTCTTCTGTCTTCTTCAACTGACTGGCTGGTTCATGAGGCCAATCAGTGGCAAGAATTGTCGGACCACAGAGGGGAAGGATAGCTGCAGCTTCTACTTCAGTCAACCACTTTTAATTGCTCACAGGATTTGAATGACCATTCCTCCCTATTAAGTAATTAAGTTGCTATCTAACTCTTAGAGAGCTTCCTTTACGTATGATAGTTTTTTTGAAGGGGGCATATTTATTTTGTATGTATTCATTTTAGTCACAAAGTACTTTAATATGGATTCTCTTTAATGGGGGTTTCAAAACTAACTGCCCCTTTAAGCAAAGATAACACAACTTTATCTTTCTCTCCTGTAGAAAAAGGATATACTGTATTTCCAAATTACAAAATATGTTGCAATGTTGATCAATAAAATCACAGACAATATTTTACTGTGGAGTTTTCAGGTATATTTGTTACAATTTGAAATTATTGTGTCATATGTTCATTGTTTTATTTTACGGCGCATTTCAGTGATTTATCTTTTACATTACATTGGGTATTATCAACAGAGATATAATTATGAATTTATTAAATAAATCATAATAAAACCCCACTGTTGTTTCACTATAAACAAAACATACAATAAACACCAGGTGACTGTGAACATACAAAGTACATAGATACTACCTATAATCGTAATATGTGGAACAACGATATATATCTGGATCTCACATGAGAAAACAGAAAATAGTGTAATACGTAATACCAAAAAATACGTAAAATAAGAAAAAGATGGACTCTTACATTCGGTGGGGCTTCCCCAAGCCCATATGTACGCATATATGTCAGAACCAGGACACTTTATCCTTTCAAAATTAACCCTTCGGGGTCAACGGATAATAATGAAGGTTGGAGGTTGTAGAAAATATGTTTAATAGGACTTATTCCAAAATACGCAGATAAAATCCAATAGCTAAAAGTGTGGCATCCCGCGTTCTGCTGCGGTCAGGTTTGCGGCTGTGTGTTCGGGTTAATAGGAAACCCCCTCCTTCCTCCTGTAGACATCAGCACATATGACGCGTTTCGCTTCAAGGCTTCATCCGATCCACGTAGCTGACATTCTCTCGAGTTCATTATACGTTGTCCAATAATGAGATATTTGAATGTCTTTCAATTTATATCGTTATTATTAAGTATATTTCCGAGTTCATTAATAGAGAAATAATTAAATATATAAATTCTTTACTACAAAATCATGATCATATTTAAAACTTAAGTGGAATAAATATACATAAGAAATTTTCTGAATAATCTTCAGGTAAGTATACAGTTATAATTAAATATCTGTACATATGATAAAATTCATCTATAAAATCATGATTAAATATATAAAAATATAAGAAATATTCAATAAATACATCCAAAAGGTTTTAATCTTAGTGAGTAAATATCTACATATAAAAACATGATAACATTGTTCAGAATCAGAAACCTAAAATGAAATATAAAAAGATCCTTTCTTATTATTTAATTTAATTAGAAAATATTATACCTATAAGGTGATGACACACTGTGGTTCGTGACACGATTTCTTT
>VKOC01007891.1:0-18383 GCA_009364415.1 Spea multiplicata | reverse complement strand
TCTTTTTATAGATTTAAAAGCCGGCTGAGGATGCGCTGATGATTTTATCGAATTTTACCAAATAAACAAATAGTAAATTCGGTCTTAGAGAAGGTTTTATTGTCCCCTATCAAAAAAAAAAAAGGCCAGCTCTAATAACGCATGAATCATGAATATCTGAATATCGGTTTTCCTATAAACACGACACAGTTGTATATGATATCACCAAGGAGATGTCCGTATATTGTCGGTATTATTTAACCAATCGGCCTGTAGAAATAATAACAATTATAGGATATATTTCGATGAGCAAATTAATGAAATTACCGGATTGGAATACAAAAATAAAGAAAAACGAAAGAAAAAACGAAAAAAAAATGAAAATAGGAAAATACTGGGGAAAAAACTCATAAAACCGGGTATACTATGCAGGGGGGGTTCCGAGAGTCTACTGTAGAGACACAATGCAGATATTTAGTCATTGACAGATATTATGTTGAAAAAGGGGGGCTCATTAACAGCAACCCTATTAAAGGTGGAGAGGGCCTGAGCTTGAGTGACTGGGCTAGAGTAACCATCATTTCCCGGACACTCGTTGAGAGGTCGCATCTGGGAGTGTGGCCATGCACATGGTGACAGGTAAAATAGTTTAGTAGTGAAAAATAAAAAAAAATAAAATGAGAGAAAGGCGAGAAGAAAGAATAATGAGATAGAGAGAAGTCAAAAGACAGAAAGTACAGAAGAGAGAGAGAGGAGAGAAATGAGAAGAGGACAGGGCAAAAGAGAAATGGGGGCTTGCTAGAAAGGGGAAATAGAGAAAGGAAAGAGAAAAATGAGGAGGGAAATAGAGAAAGAAAAGAATAGAGGAGAGAGAGAAAAAGGAGCGAAAGGAGAAAAATTATGGGGAAAAGAGAGACAGGTGAAGGAAAAAGAAATAGAGAGAGGAGGCAGAAAATAGAGAAAGATTGGAGAGAGAAAAGAGAGAAAATAGAGAGAGGAGGGAAAGTATAAAGAAGAGAAGTGATAAAAGGGAGAGAAGAGAAAAGGAAGAGATGAGAGAAGAAAGAAGAAATGAGGGAAGAGAGAAAAGAGTAGAGCAAGAGTGATGACATCTGGCAGTTTTAGTTCCAAATCGGGTTTATGAAATGTCTTTTTGAGCATTATTAATTTGAAATAAATTATGAAATTATTAGAATAAATTATGAAACGTTAAAATGTCTTTATTATTCTTTTTTTCATAGATTTTTCTGTTTTTCTGAGGGGCTCCGTGTCACCGCCGTTTCGAGCGTCAAAGCCAAAGCCGCATGATCTGTAACACGAGATAACGATTTGGAATTGGTTTGAAAAGGCCAAGTGTGCGGTATGTCTCATGAACAACAAAAGTAATATTATTAAAAAGTCATTTCTCCTCCAATGTCTAGCAGGAAGGGAAGAAAAAAAAAGCAAAAACTATGGATGAATGAGTGGCTCTCTTAGTCATTTTTGTCCAAAAATAGCAAAATTGTACTCAATTAGAGCCATGTAAAAAAAAATGTCCAAAAAATATATTTTCAAAATAAAGGTCTATGACGACTGACCTTATAAATCTTAAAACTTTATAATTAACGTCACAAAATAAATATAATCCTGATTTTAGGCCAATGTACAGCCTCACTTAGACTTGAAGGGGAGATCCTGCCATATTATACACAATAAATATTTCTATTATTATATATTAATACATTATATTTATTATTTAGTTACTGTCCTATGGTTGTAAGGAATACGTATGTGATATTTGTCGCAAAAAGTCTCCTAAATAGTAAATTTATCATTCATTTCTCGGCCTTGTGAGGTCTCACCTACCCATGGTCCTCGGCTATTTGGGAAGATGGTTCCCATGACCTGGAAACCTCTGGAGATCAAAAGAAAGCACCGGTTACCACCCAAGTAAATGCCCGGGCTGGTACTGGCCCTTAATGTCTGAACTCAACTCTCATTGGCTGGAGATCGTAGTAGTCTACTCAGTTCGTGTTCGCGTGTTTATTCCCTGAGATAACATTGGTTTACTACGCCTGGCTGGCATGTTATGTCCTTGGTGGCTTGGTTAATAGAAGACCTTCTTCAGAAGACCCAAAGGACGGGGAAGTCCAAAGGAGGAGAACAAGTGGTCATAAACTAAAAATATAGGGTTAGATGCTTAGAAATATAATGAGGTTGTACTTACGGATCAGCGGAACAGCCTCCCAGCCGAAAAAGCTAACACAATGAGGGGATTTAACCCCTTAAGGCCAATGGGCGGGCCCTAAACCCATTGAAAACAATGCATTTAATGCATGTACGGGCTTTGTCATTAAGGGGTTAAACATACGTGGGCTAGACATATGGCTCCTGAATGTAAGACAGGACCAACAGACTAACAGAATCTGATGGTAGGTCCTATGTTTTACTTGAAGAACCAGAGCAACCACCCTCTTGTAGCCACCTACTGCTAAGAGGAATCTGGCGTCGACGACCAGGGACCCTCCGCTCAACCTTTTGCTTAGCAACGAGGAATTTGTGCCGTTTCTATTCCCTTTTCTGTGAATTACTGTAGAGCTCAGACATCTACAACATCTACAAACCTGCACATTTAGAACAATCGCTTTGCCTTAGACAGACGATAAAAGATTCACCCGAACCTTTCGAGTACAACGGACTCCCAATCCAATTGCGTTTTTTTTTTCTTCTTCTTTCAACTGATACAAAGTAAATAAAATGCGACAGTAATAATTCCCACTAATCAGCTTTCCTTTCTTTCTGAAATCATGTCGTCTTTAACCGCAAATCACATAAAAGTTATTTAAAAACTGCCATTTAAATAGAGTTAAAAAACAATGTGTGTTTTTTTATAAATTGTATTTATGTTTTTGTTTTTTCTTTTTTTTTACATTTTTACAGATATTTATTATTTGTATGTTTTTTTTTTTTATTATTATTATTTATCTAGTGATCAATTAAGGTTTTGGGGGGAAAATGATTTTTTTTTTATTTTTTCTTATTTTCACGATATGAATCTAAGATTTCGAACTTTACTTTTCTAATGTTAACCCTTTATATGGCACATACAGAAAAAAAATAAAAGCTACAATGTCATTATTCCAATAAGATTTTTTTTTTAAAAAAAGGCATTTTCTAAAAAAATACATCCTAATTTTGTATAAAATATATAATAAATAAAAAAAATCATTATTTTAAGAAAATATGTCATTTTATATAATATACATTATACATCAAAATATATAAAAACAATAAAATCCAGGATAATTAAGTAAGGTTTTACCCGCTATTGAGATGACTTTCTGGCCCTGCACTCACTAATTAAAGCTATTACCGTCCAACTAGACATACAGGTCTTTATATATCTTTGATAATGTGCACCGAGGGGACATAATTGTCTCCGTTGATCAATTCCAATTCTTGTTTTGCGTATTCCCAGCTCAAGGGCTCTCTAATCGATGCGGTTCTTTTGTAGGATCCTTCTACCTTTCTGTATATTCATTAGTTTCAGTTTTGACCGTAAATTTTTAGTAATTAGAAGGAAGGTACGGTGATATCTCAAACGGAGAGGAAGGTAAGAAGTAGTTCCCTTGGGCTTTGATTCAGATAGCTCACAATTTGGCCCCCTTTGCAATGTAACCATCATGGGCCATGACGTATTTACCCTGGGAGCTGACGACCCCGCTCTCTGGCCGTCATCCTCTCTGCGGACCGCCCGGATATCACGTCGTACCCCGGTGCTCCGTGACTTAAAGGTGTGATGAAGCTCCATGGGGGGGGGTTGGGATGCAAAACTTGCCCCAGGGCCCCATTTCATAAGCAACACGGTGCAAGCTTTGTCACCAAACAGTCATGACTGCCACCTTTGCCCCTAAACAGCTTGTATATTCCATCTCTGTCCCCAAAAAGCCTGCCTGTGCCTCCATCTTTGCTAAACAGCTTATAGGTCCCCCCAAACAGCCTACCTGTGCCATCTTTGCCCAACAACAGCTGACACATCTATGCCCCAGGGTAGGCGGCCTACTGGGAAATCTCCCGCTATCCCGATAGGCCAGTCCGAGCCTCCAGCACTTATCTACGGATATCTTATCAGGCACCTTAGGTGGTACAGCACCTTTAAGTGTGCAGGTATTCTATAGGTGATTTTTAACCGTCGATAAGCTGATATCTTTTCAAATCTAAACCATGCCCTTGTTTTATGTCATTTAACATTTATGTCTGTATATTTATATATATTTTTTTTAGAAACTCTTTTTTTTACCCCGCGATGTGTGAAATTGTCCATTCTTGGCATGTCTAATCCATGAATTTGTAATAAGTTGCTGTAAATTGCATATGGTCGGCTTTTTTTTTAAAATTTCCTATTAATAGGATAATGTGATTTGGAAATTCTGAGCCTCGAGTGAAAGCTACTTAAAATGTATCAGCTAAAGTTAATTATATCCTTTGACCCGAGTTTTAGAATATGACATAGACGGGGAGGTAATGTAGTATGAAACAATGTACCATGTGCTTGCTATAAAAATGTTAAAATCCGTACATGTATTTATAAAATTTCATTTTTTTTTCTCATTTTCAACACCGTTTTTTTTTTTCTTAAGAAAAACACCTCTATATATCTTCATTTTGAAAGTCTGTTTATAGTTTAGAATACTTTTTGATATCTGCGGGCTGGCTGATAAATGCCTCTGGATGGTGCTTGTGAGACATAGGATAACTATATGATTGTATTTGTTTCAATTTCAATATTATTATTTTTTTGCTGAGAGGGTGGTAGATAAGTGGAACAGCCTCCCAGCTGAAGTGGTAGTGGCTAATACAATACATGTGCACAATACATGTGCCCTCTAAAATTCATTCTCTATCACTCTGTCCCTACTATCTCCAACAACTGTTCCCTCTGCTTCCCTCTGCCCATGGAGACAACCTCTTCCCCACCTAATGGGGTGTGCCAATGGTATGCCAATGGGGGAAAAGGTTGTCTCCATGGTGTGCCAATGGGGGAAGAGGTTGTCCCCATGGCGGGTCAATGGGGGAAAGAGGTTGTCCCCATGGTGTGCCAATGGAGGGAAAGGTTGTTCCCATGGTGTGCCAATGGGGGAAGAGGTTGTCCCCATGGCGGGTCAATGGGGAAGGCATGGTGTCAATGGGGGGGTTGTTCTTGTGGTGTTCCAATGGGGGGAAGAGGTTGTCCCCATGTGTGCCAATAGGGGGAAGAGGTTGTCCCATGGTGTGCCAATGGGGGTAGAGGTTGTCCCCATGGTGTACCAATGGGGAGGAATGTTGTTCTTGTGGTGTTCCAATGGGGGGAAGAGGTTGTCCTCATGGTGTGTGTGGAGCCTCTGAGAGGAAGTACTCTGAAGAGGAGAGAAGAATGCAGACAGAGAGAAGAAGGTTGGGAGAGAGTGAAAGAGAGTAAAAAAGAGTGTGGAAAAAATAATCAATTTCACATAAAAATTTAGAGCTTTCTCCTTCATTGAGAGGAAAATCTGAAGAAGAAACCTCTGAGGTCTTGAAACCATATTCTATATTTTTTTTTTAGTAATCCACGGATTTTTTTTTCTTCTTCTATGCCCGTTAAGAATATGAAGCAAATTACCTACAAAGTGGAAGTGCTGTTCAGATGATCCATGAATAGGATTAATGATCATCTCATGGTGTCCTACACGACGCTTAGACGCTCTCGCCCCGTGACATATTTGTTAATTAAAAAATGGATGTAGATGTGTTTTTGTCTTCTTTTTTCTTGTCGTTGTACATTGTTCTTAACCTTTGGATGGAATAATTAGTCAAATGGTGACCTCATCAAAAGAAAGCAACTGGAATACGCGTTTAATTGGCTCTTAAGAGGCTGATCAATTGGGTCAACAAAGGGCTACGTTTTCAGTTGAGGGTAACGCGGTGACACATGGTGACATTTTAACAATCCGCCTGACCTTTTTAGTATGGCGCATGATTCTGAAACATGTTTCATGGCTTTAGCTAATGAGCAGGTCATGAATAGTACACTTGGTCTGTATTATTGTGGTCTTTCTCCAATCAAACTGTCCGTGCGCTAGCCGTCGACTGGGATATCTCAGCTGACATCGTAGCTTTATGTTGTGTTTCTTTCAGGCCCTGATCCTTCCTTCATCCTTCCAGTACTCCTTCATTGGTTTTACATTAGGGAGAGGTAGATACGTGGAACAGCCTCACAGCAGAAGTAGTAGAGGATAGGCATAGGGCTCCTGAATCTAAGATGAAAGTAAAGACGACTGATTAAGGTTTGAGTCTTTACATGATTATAATATAATATATTAATGATATGATATTTTTTAACCCCTTAAGGACAATGGGCGGTCCCTAAACCTATTGAAAACAATGCATTGTCATTAAGGGGTTAAATATTTTTCTTTCCCACTATATGTTCTCTAGGACCAATCCTTCCAGTGTGTGAAAAGGGTTAGAATTCCGTTCTCGTCTCCTAAATTTCAAGGAACAATACTCTTCGTAAAACGTTTACGCCATGACTGATCGGTCGCTGGAGGTCCTTGGTGACAGTATGGCCGTCAGACTTGTCTCCAGAGATGAAATACAGATTTTAGCTCAAGGATAAATGGACACCGTGAATTTAAAAAAAAATGATCTCAATTTCTAAACTTTCCTGCTGTAATCAATCTTGGTAAAAGCCATGGTGCTCGGTTTGCAGAGGAAAGCTCTCGGAAGCTTTTATGGTCTTATGGACCCTACGAGAAGTCCATGTTGGTTACCAAGAAGCTAGAACACCAGGACATAATAATCACCATACTTAATCATTTTTCTTAAGGATATATTGGTTATTTTAAGAAGTAGAGAACTATTTTTTTGGTTATTTTCTCTTTGGACTTCTTTTTATGGTTGTCCTCGTTGTATCTGCCTAGCTTTCACTTCAACGTCGTTATTCATTGTCAAGGGTTGACTCCGGGGAGCTTCTCCATCAAAAAATCTCGCCGAGACATTGGAATGATTACTATGGACTATGCTAGGCCAGCTCTGACCTTTTTGTAAACACAACATATAGCCCAGATCATGCCTAAAACAGGTCCTTTGGGATTTGGGAACACCTACAAGATTGTCAACCAAAGGCCCTTTATTTATTTATTTATTTATTAAACATTACGCCCAAATCAAAGTTTGACAAATTTGGATTTTCAAGGATGATTAAATGACATTAATCCTTAAAATAAATATATCTATAAATATATAGCTATAATGGAATTGATTGAGCTTCCTGGGGATGATGAATTAGCTGTGGCTGCAGCCAATAGGCCTAATAATTTACTATGGCCTCTGTAAGTGTGGTAGTAGCGGTTTCAGCTTCAATGTTAGGACAAGACACAGGGTTAACTTAAAGCCCTTTGGTGAACTACAGAGCCATCGACCAGCCTGAGCTTTCAGTGGTATCATGTTGTTGAGACGGAGATAAGTGAAACTTTGGCCAACCCTCAGCATTCACGGTCTCCAAACCGTAGTGAGATGGGGAAAGATGGAAGCAGGAATGGGCAAGGCCAACATAGGGAGTGGTAGCCATATGGGAGACTTTACAGCTCGTTGGGTTGATCTTGGACGATCAGAAGATCCACAGGCGCTAGAGAATGTGTGCGGCCGAGCAGGTCCTCTGTGAAGCTATTATCTTGGGGCCAAGCAGGGATGGGATGGGGCAGCAAGATGGCGGCTCCCACATACGGCACAACAGGAGATCTCACATGGGGTTTCATGTATTCAGCTTTCCTTTTAGACCTCTCCTACCCCAAATATTATAATTCCAACCTAGAGTCCCATCCGATCTCGAGGCCAAACGTGGTTCCACCATATGGCCAACGCCAAAGAATGTAAATCTTGTCGTTAACTAATGAACCAGACGCAGTTCCGCCGTTTCTTAATCCGTCAAAAGGCGTTTGATTTCTACAGCTTGAATTGTGATTCAAATTATCACACCATAGGCTAACGTATTTGCAATTCACGTGGAAAAAAAAAAGCCATTCAAATAGCTCCGTCCCCCCCCCCCAATCTTCCCAGCGAACAAGCTATTCAAACATGCCTAATCCTGAAATGAAAAGAGACGGGAAATTAAGAGGTAAATAAATGCTAGGAAGGAGGGGGGGGGGGAATCAACGTCTACGGTGGTTATTGTGTATAGATTTTTTTTTTATCTACAAAAGCAAAATATGGATTTAATTTTTTTATACAGAAAAAACCTGTTTTGCAAATGAAAGCGTGGTTTAGTTTAACATTCGACGGAGCATTACATGCTATCAAAATTCAAGTAAATTACAACATTCTGCCTCTCGCCGAAGAAAAGATTAAGGAATTGGATTTTTTTTTTTATTATTATTCACTTTGGTTAATAGCATTAAATTGACGTTTAGTTTGAAGGCTGAGCTTGGCTGTCAAATATGGGGTGAGATATAAGGGTGTCGAGAGCAGCGACATGTTCTGGACCAGGTCAACTAGGACTAGGGTGGCAGTTCTAAGGGAGTTGGACTAACTCTGCTGCACAACATGGGGCAGATAGATCTATTGGGTGGGTTGGGAACATCTAGGCTCCGGCTACTGGGGGCCCTCACTTTTCAGAATGCAGGTAGGTGGTCCAGCAGAGGTCCATGAGTGGTCCTGCTGATGCCAGTGGGTAGCCCTGCTGTTGTCTGTTGGCCACCATGCTGATGTCCATATTCGGTCCTGCTGAAGTCCATGAGTGGTCCCGCTGATGTCAGTGGGCAGTCCAGCTGAAGTTCACAAGTGGTCCTGCTGATGTCAGCGGGTAGTCCCACTGAAGTCCATGAGTGATCGCGCTAAAGTAAGTAGGCGTTCCCACTGAGGTTTGTGAGTGATCACGCTGATTACTTTATTAGTACGGTGGCTTTTATGCCATGCATTACAAAAAGAAGCATATGCTAATTTAGGGGCATTTTTAATGTGAAAGGCCCACCTTTGCAGATTGGGTGATGCTTAGGGTTTTCCTTCCCATCTCAGGATGAATAAGCACATTCTTAGGTTGTTTTTTTTTTACCCCAGTATGCCAGTGCATGGGCAGATTGGCAGGGTTTTTACCCCAGTCTCAGGGCTAATGAGTAGATTCTCAGTGTTTTTACCCCAATCTCAGGAACATGTCGTGAATGGACAGATTCTCAAGGACTACACAGTCAGGAGCCTAATTTAATAATATCTGAGCATCCCAATTGGTGCTTCTCTCCCTTCTATATCACAGCTGGAATCTCTGCTTGAATACAGGTGACTTCACCCCGAAAATCCTTATCCACTGACAAATCCCAGTTTCCATCATTAGAAGCATTTGGTTGCCACCATTACCGGATCACTACAATAGAGCCTGCATGGTGGGCTATTTAAGGGTTAATATTTGAGGAGTCTCTGGGTCATGTATGGTTAGAAGATGCATCTTCCTGAGCGAGGCAGATAATGGCGATTTATTGCATCTTTTTTTTGATCCTAGTGATGACAAACAAAGAAGGAAGCCTGGCCTACAACTCCCCATGAGTAGGAAGTAGAAGAGTATTCATCAGCTATCGCCAACTGTCCGGGGAAAAAATAAGCGCACCTGAAATAACACAACCGTTTCTTCAAGAAGAATGGAAATGGACATTAATTCTTCTCCAATACATTCAATTTTCTAAGGCTTGGGGGGGGGAGCCATATTTTCTTTGCACCCTTGAGTATTAGTGGCTCATTACACATTGACGGGTAGACGGATTCTCACCACGGAAAGTAATACACATCGTGACAATTCCGCGGCATGCTTTTAATAAGAGCCTTGAACCATTATTTATGTTAAAAAGATTGACTTTTTTGTTGCTGGAGAGCTGTATTAAAAAAAGAGAGATAAAGCAATAATAATAAACCGTAATAATGATAAAAAATAGTATTTTTGACAGTTATATAATATTTTTTTTGGATGTGGTACATACACGTGGGTGATATTGCCAATTACTGAAATAAACCAAAGATTGATTTATTTATACCATTGGTTCTGTTAGGTCATTGACTCTAACAAATCTGGTCGTTGTCCATAACAAAATATTCCATAAAATCCACAAAATGTCAAAATACAATTTTCCTTATTTATGGTACATTCTCCAATAAAATTCTACGAAAAAATCATACCAAAATGTTTTTTTTTTGGAGTGTAAATTCCATAAAAAAAAACAACAAAAATATATATCAAAATACGATTTTCCTTATTTATGGTACATTCTCCCATACAAATTCATGCAAATCCATGCAAATAACCCCCCCAAAAATATATATTTTTTTGAATTTAAATTCAATAAAATCCCAAAAATCAAAATATGATTTTCCTTATTTACGATACATTCTTCAAAACATTTCTACAAAAATAAAAATACTTTTATTGAAATGTAAATTCTAAAAAAAAAAAAAAAATTTCCAAAATTCCAAATTAATTTTTATTTATCATATACTCTCCCCAAAAAAAAATTCTACAAAAAAAATAATAAATTAGGCTATAAATTCCATACAAGAAAATTCAATAAAAAAAATATTTCTGCTCTTAAATTCCACATATAAATAAGGCATTATCCAAACAGTGCTTCAAGTCGCATGCGTTTCCTCAATATCTTGTCTTGCCCTTTTCCAAGCTTTTATTAAGGTTGTCGGCCGGCGTATATTCAGCTCATCTCCGCGGGAAAGTTAATGCTCGTTGGCTTTGGGGGTAGAAAAAAAAAGAAAAGAAATGGATTATCTTTCAAATATTATTTGAGGCTAAGGTTAGGTGCACTTTCCCCCTGGAAGTCTCTTTTAAACATGTTTAATTTATCCCGGCAGAGGTAATATTTGTTCATGATAACATAGGATTAGGCAATCATAAGGAAAGCAAACCCTTCAATAAAAGAAAACGAGCTCCACATTTTTATTTTTTTTTGCGGTATTAATGTAAATTTTTACAGGTTTTTTGTTACAATTTGTTAAATTTGTTAAATAATAAAGGTAAAATGACATACTCAGAGAGCTGTCAATCAAACATTGTGTACGTATTATTTCTTATCGTCACAGAAATTATTTGAATTTGTTGTAGATTTAGAGTCTCCTCTTGTGTGAGAATTTCTATCCCGTTTGGGTTTTTTTGGGGAATAGCTGCCAAATAATACAGTATGCCACGTTGCCTGATTCAGGACCATATGGCGGAGTGCTGCCTAGCCATGACAGCTGCTATGGACGCAGGAAACTGAAAAATTAAATTGTAATTTAGAACGTCTAAAATTTAAAAAAAAAAATATATATATTAAAAAATCAGAGATTTTAACCATTTGGGCTTTATGAATAAAATACGCTTGGTCGTATTGCCCTATCTGGGTTTGACCTGGAGTCTCCGGGTGGGTCGCTACTTCCTTTGGTCTACAGATTAGTGCACAGTTAGCCCCACCCTATGCATGGCAATCCACGCCCTCTTATGAAACCACTCCCCTAGAAGAAGAAAAGCTCTGGGTAGCTAGGGAGCTCCCAGGTGCTTATCACAATCCTCTACATTTTGACACTGTTTTGGTAAAAGTGACAGATCTACCCATTTGCGACCAATAATGTACCAGATATGTCATGAGAAAGTGTCCCTATAGGACCAGTGACATGCCTTGTACGTCAAGGGTTAAAAATGCCCCAGTTTTAACTGTGGAAGAGCCAATCAGGAGTGGGCCTCTTGGAGTACTGCCACAAAAGAGCAGAGCCACGGTATGCCCCACAGGGATAGCCTCTCCCGCATTCCTCCATTTGGGGGAGAGAGTGTGCAGGGAGGCTCCGCCATTTTGAGCGGAGCTGCAGCAAGGGAGACAGGGATATGGAAGTGGTCAATGGAGAAGGTAGGGAGACATTGAGAGGGAGAGGAAGAAAGAGTGAGTGTGTGTGTGTAAGAGAGTGAGAGTGTGAGAGAGTGTGAGAGAGCGTGAGTAAGAGAGGGTGAGATTGAAAAAGCAATGAAATGCAAATGAAAATTTGGTGCTCTCTGCTTTGTTTTCATTTGGGTCCTTCCTCATTTTTGGACACTTAATTTCTCTGGTCCAGTAGCACAAACATTGTAAAATAACCGGGGTCCTGAAGGGGTTAATACCGGTTGCAGTCATTTTTCAAATGGCAAAAACTAGTTGTTGGGAGGCGCCAAAGATAGATATCAAATGTATGGGAATAAACGTTCCATTTTCCATACCATGTACTTACTGACTTTATCACCCGGTGTGATCGGAGGATTTGAAAACTGGAAAATGGAATCTTATTACCTTCGCGGCTATAAATTAGTCCTGCAATTTCACAATTTGAATTATCCTTCTCCTGTGAAACGAGAGGGAAGATGGAAGGGTATGTGCGACAGGTACTGGGGGGGGGGTAGGTGCCGTAACTACCCATTAAATCATTTGCTTGCTTTTTACGATCGTAAAGGGCGTACGTGTGCATTTCAATGCCTGCTTCTGCTTAAAAGTCCTCACCAAAGGGTTAACCAACTATAAATGTATGCACTTTCTACAGGATACTGGTATTTTGGTTGTTTTTTTGGCTGTGCTAAGCAGCCATTATCGGTTATCTGCATGCGCTACATTTTTTTAATTGGTCAGGAAGTCAGACTGGGTGATTAAGACTGAGCCATTCTATTGCTTATCACGGGTAGTATGATAAGGAGTCAATAGTTTAAATAAGGAATAATAGAAGTACTATCTACATGTGCTACATAGACCTCCGTTAGCCAGAAAGTCTAGCTGGGTGACTAAGACTGAGGAATTCTATTGCTCACCACAGGTAGCATGATAAGGGGTCAATAATTTAAAATGAGAAACAATATATAACAATGTTAACTGGTTATTATCTGCTTGTGTTATATTTAATTTTGGTTTTCCAACCAGGTCATGTTACCTAGTTTTGGGTATATCATAAGCTGCCAACAGCCCTACCCTTGGTAAAGATCGTCCCAACTTCATGCCAACTTCATGGCAACTGTGCATGTATCAAACTAGGCACTGTGCAATAGATAACGGACATGCTCAGGCTGATGGAAGCTTTTGGCCACCTGGCCTGGTCTACCTGGGAGCTCAACACGTTCCAGGCATGAGCACACTCACACAAGAAGATTCGCCTTTTGGTGGAGGTGTGCAGGCTTTGCCTTTTGGCCACCATGCCACCTTGAAGTCTTCAGTAGGTCCCAACTTCAAGAGGACCCTAGAAGAACTGGCCATCCCTTGGTTTTGGCCAAGGTGAAAAAGATGAGGCTGCTTATCGCCCTATGGGAGTGCAGCCCCAGAAGAAGACAACTGAGGACCAGGTCTCTACTGTGGTCCTACAGCTTTGGAGCACCTTGTTCATCTTCATCAATCGACAAAGTAAGCACTAGGCACCTCAGGCTAAAAAAGTAAAAACTCCAGATGGGTTTTTAAATGAAGAGTTAACCCCGTAACGGCGATAGCAGACCCTTAATTCAGGAATAAAAGCATCTGAGAAGTGTCAAACAGCTGTGGTACGTAATGAACAGCAAAGTTCTAGAATGCAACCCACTTCCATTTGGCTAAGGACCGATAATGGATCCCCAAATCGCTTAATTATTTTTGATAGCTGATTTTGTTTGGTGACGTGCGTACTTTTTGCTAAATAGCTTTGATATCTCATTAACTCTGCAAGCAATTATAACAAAATTACCGATCATACAATTAAACCGTAATGGGGATTGTCTCGTTCTGCCGAAAAAATGTGCGGAAGAGGGGAAAAAAAGGGAAAAAAAAAAAGAAAAAGGAAATACATCAACCTTCTAATCTACAGAAAGGCGACTGTAAGTTTTATTTTAATCCTAAAAGGTCTATAATTTATCATAATTGGCCAATCATTCTACTTAGGAGACACAATTTTTTATTTTTTTTTAATGCTCATTTAATCATTTAGCTTTCTGAAATATCAAAAGGGGGACTCAAATTATTGATGGCAGGTGCTAATAATGGTTTAACCCTCCGTACACCCGGAATTCAACAGATTCAATAATAATGACTGAATTATTCTTTCTTTTTGAATTTTTTACAACATAAATGAATTATAATTAGTGTTTCAGACATTCCATGAAGCCCTTACATGGACTCAACTTGAGTTGATTCAGATTTGCATCGTTCCTCTGTTTCAGACTTACATCACTTTAGCTTCTTGTTAATCATGGCTAAAAGTAACGGTATCCCATGTCCTCCCGTGTTACCATGGCGGCAGTCTCTAAAAATATGGAAAATGGATATAGACGAATTGGTCCAAGAGAAGATGGCGTCCTTAATCGAAATTGATTATTGGGTCAACAATTGAAAAAGAGACGTTTAGTCACACGTTTTCAGGGCTTCAGGAGTCTCTTCGTTGTTTGATGATGCTTTCATCTGTAGAAGACACCTCTGAAGTCCAAAAAATGTGATGTGACAACACCCTTTAAATGCCCAATGCCCATGGGGCGGGCAGCATGGGCTATAGTGGGCCCTGACTCTTGTGCAGAGGATGGGTAGGCTTGCCCGGTATCCTCCCTCCAACATTAGAAAGGCTGCCTGAACCAATCAAGAACAATCAGCAACTTAATAACATGGGGGGGAGATAACTTAATGGACAGACCTGATCCTGAAAACAGGAAGTTAAGATGGCTGCTTCCATTGTATACAAATACGGGGGGGGTCCTATACATATTAATTGCTTATTTTAACATTTAAACATCATTTTTTTCTGGATTGAATTGTAAAACGTATGATCGACTAAGTATTTTGTAAGCGGGGGCAGCGATGTATCGTCCTGTACTAGATACCTTAATCCTACGGTGAATTAGTGCCGCTATTATGCACTTGTACTCGTCTGACAGCGTCCCTGGACTTCAGAAAAGACTGATGAATTCTCCTCATTTAAGATCAACTAAGTTGAAACTGAAACATTTCCCGTGCTATAATTTCAGGAAGACTTCATTCTTCTCCATGAATCTCTCTTTAATCCACTAAGATTGTGGTCGAGGGACTTATATCGATTGCCGTAAGTCAAAAAATGTCTTTTGGCAAAGGAGCCAAGACGCTGTCCTTTTGTGTCAGGGGAGAATAATTTAATGACCGGGACAGTTTAATGACAGCAGAGATAGTCGGTGATGTAATATGTCAACATGAATTGTGGAAGCAGGTAAATGAAATGTGACAGATTTTTCCTTTTTTGTTTTTTTTTTTGACAACACAAAAGACTCGCCGATGGATTTCCATCAAGAAACTCAGCGACTCAAGTCCGTCGTTAACGTTCCACATGCAAATAATGTTGAAAGAAAATATTTTCGGACAATATTTGGCAGTGAAGCAGTTGGATCCCCTCGGAGAAACCCAAGGAACCTCCAAAAAATGTCAATTTTCTATTCTTTTTTTTTTTAAGTAGAAGATAATGTGTATTTAATGCTAATTGGATCCTTCTCAGATCCTACATTTTGGACTAAAGAAATGTTTACAGATTAAAATAAGCTATATATATATATATGTAGTAGAAACTAGAAACATCTAAATTGTTTTTGGTCCATTCATTTTCGGGCACTGAATTTTGGCTCCTCCTCTTTCGGTTTGAACAAAATTTGGAGGGCGTTTTCCATTCAGAAATAAAATGTGTTGTCAATCACACCCTCAGTCACGCGCTGTCACACTCTCACACTCTTTCTCGATGTCTTCTTCCACCAAACATTTTCTGTGTCTCCTCTGCTCCTCTTTTTGTTCTCCACTTCTCCTCGTTCTTCCTTGTGTTTTTTATTCTTATTTTGTCTATGGTAGGCTGCTTCTCCGGGTGATCTGCTGCATTACACTGGTCTCTTAAAGCACTTCAGGGTGGAGCACCATAGAGACAACCCCCATGGAGGCTCCGCCCTGATGCAGAAGTGCTCCAGGAGGCCAGAATAATAGAGAAGATCCACCGAGAACGAGAAGCGCTTCGCTTTCAGCACAGATCTGTTGGCACGGTAATGGAGACATCAAGAGTTTTGTATAACCATAAATTGAAGCCTCCAGATGTTGAGCTTCAGGTAGTGAGATGCCATCCAGGTTAGTTAGGAGAGAGTGCATAAGGTCAGGAGAGGAGAGGTAAGTTAGTGTGCCGTCACAATAGATGGCCCTAAAATACAAAGAAAGGATTTATTTTCTAAGAGAGGAGACGCTAAAAAGTACAGTCAGAGAGGTCAGATTTGAGAGAGAGGGCTGCATCATGATTACCATAAGAATAAGGGGTTTGTAGGAGAGGTGGTGTGTGTGTGAACAGTAGACTTGTTCATGTGGATTCAAACTAATTTTAAGTTCGCCAATTTCAATAAATTTGCAAGTTTCAATAGTTTGTGGCCAAGGTAATCCAACGGATCAGAATGAAGAAGCCGAGAACGCGAAGAAGAAGGAGAAGAAAAAAAAAGAGGAGGACAAGGAGAAGAAGCTAAGCGGTGGAGACACGGAAGCGGTTTTGGCGTATAAGTAAGGCAGAGAGCGAGAGAGCATGAGAGAGCATGGCAGCGTGACCAAATTTATTTTTCTCAATGGAAAAAAGCCCTACGCATTTCGCATGAACGAAAAGGCCAGACAACAACTTTGTTGTGTGTCAACAAGATTTGTCCAAAATGTTGTTGGTCCATGTGCACAAGTCATAGTTTTCTATGAAAGCTGCATTATTCCTGCCCAATAATCATACTAGAAATTAGAAACAAAAAGGAAAAACTATAGATAGTTTCAATGATTAAATAGGTGAATGAATGAAATCAGCTATGTTAATAGATATAGTCTCTCTTTAATCACTGACTACCTTTGTTTTTGGAAATTCCCCCCAAAAAAGGAAAAGTTCAATTTATTTTTAGATTTAAGATTTTTTTTGTGGCCCTTTGGTGGCCGATAGGTAATTCAGATGTCTTCTTCAAAAGCTGTTTTGTTAATCGCGTTCAGAGTAATCCATAGAAAGACATCAAGCTTCCCAAGAGCTCGAGTCGGTTAAAAATTTATAGGTTCCTTCAAAGATGGAAAAAAAAAAATCGAGACTAGTTTGTATAATGAATCTTGGGACTTAATTTGGCTACGCGCGTAAAAAACCGTTGACGCCGTGCGGTGTGCTCCGTTTCATCTGTTGACCAGATTAAGAAGCTAGAAAACCTGAAATAAAATGAAATAGAAGAAGGGGGTTTTTTTATTCTTCCAGAGGTGAGAAAAACTGGAGAATTTCGATTTATTTGGGAATCATACTTCACGTTCCCTCACCATAAATGTTAGAAAATCAAGAAGGGAAGATCTATTGAAATAATTTCAATTCAAGACTTGGTTTAAAAAGTAATAAAATGTTTATCCTAGAAAATAAGCATAATGTAAAAAATTACATGCAACCAACTAGATGCTGTTTTTTTTTGCCCAGATCGGGAAAATAAGAAATTGTTGACCAAGAAGAGTAGTCCACATGAAAACTTTATAATTGTTAAGGATTCCTTTTCATGTCTTTTGCTGTCGTGCACTTTCCTTTCCTTGGCGGAACGGGTACTAGATCTAGGTTAGGATCTTGCTTCCATGTAGTCTCCAGAGCCAGGAGAAGGCAAACATCTTCAGCTGTGGTGGTTCTCCCACCATCCCAAGAACCACCAACAAGTCTTGGGTTTCTCAATTTTTCACTAGTCATTGTTTGGTCTCCAAGTCATGTGTAGAGGGTAAAGGTTATTGTAATGGTCAATGATGAAATCTAGAACCTTGATGCAGAGATGGGACAGCTCTGTTGCAATGTAGGCCAAGAAGAAGCCAGACTAGAAAATGATGGAGAGCAGTGTCTACTGGACCAAGCCAGGTCAAGACACCAGAGGGCAGTGTTGACAGGTATAAGGTCAGGACACCAGATAGTATCAACAAACTACCTGAAGCAAAACTCACGATGCAACACCACCATAGGGAAAGATATGACTGAAGATAAGAAGTCAAATTACCCTGGTGAAAATGAGGTCATGGACACGTCAAAGGCAAAGGCCCAGTGAGGACGGTCTGATGACATCAAGAGTTATGACATTCATTAGCAACGCAGCACAATGCCGTGCAGGGATGTGGACGTGTCTCAGTGAGGAATGCCAGCTGGAGAACCTTCTCGGGGATCGAACGAGCCAAGCCAACGAGGAGGACGTTGGTCTCCCGTGACCATGGAGGGGGGAGATCTAACATTTATAAGGCATTTTATATCTCATCTTGTATATGCAAGCTGCTTCCCAATGGAAAGTAAGACAGACTTTGAAGGCCTGGCCCGGTGTCGTCATGTACCCATGACGATAAGGTTACCATTACTTAAGACAGGCTCTGGGATTGGTTGAAAACATCAAGAAGCCAATCAGAGCTTACTTTTGTTGTCAATGGTTCCAATATAGATTATTTTGCTTCTTTGCCATA
>VKOC01007890.1:0-16622 GCA_009364415.1 Spea multiplicata | reverse complement strand
TATATATCTTACTGTATAGCGAACTAGGAATTTCTGCCACTCTGTGGACTGTGCATTGTAAGAACAAAGTTGACACATGGAGAATAACAGTTTTACACAGGTGCTGATTCAAAAAATAGACAAAAATGTTATATTGTTCTTCCTTTTTACGTGTGTCAAAAGCAGAATATTTATTTGGAAATGAGTCAAAGTAACTGATGCAAATTGAGAAATACTTCTTGTTCTATTATGACTAAGATTTATTAACCATGATTATATCATACTCTTGATCAAAACACTGATAAACCTGCAGCAGCTCTCATACTAGATTGTCCATGGGCAATGTGTCTGTTAGACAGGATGTTTCTTTATCAGATGGTTCCCAGTAAAAACCTCATTGATGCCCAATATACACACCTTGTGGTTAAAAAAATTTCCCATACAGCCATACTATTAAATGAGTATAACACTATATAGTTTATCAATGATACATGAGAAAAGTACAGAAAATGTCAGATGGCACAGAACTAAATAAATAAAAATAGTATTACAGTAGAAGTGTCAGAAGGTAATAGAGTGAAGGAATTTACATGCATGGCATAAGCATAAGGCTTTTAGACAAGAGCAAGACCAAAATAATCGTTGAGGTTTCTACTGCAGGAAAATAGACAGAGTTAATGGGTTGGATGGTTTAGTCTGCCATCCAAAATGTTTCTAAATCTGGACTAAAAATGAATCAAGATGCATTATAGGAAATGCTTTGTGTGTTGTGTGGACTTCTGTACCTCTTTACCATGGGCTGATCATGTTCCAGGGTGGGCCATAGCTCTATGATCTAGTTCACACTACAGAGGTGTAAGCTTCGCTGGCATACACTGCCTGTGCTATGAGACCTTCTAAGGCAGAGTTCCAGAGTTCCAGGGCTATGATGTTATGTTGCAGCACATAGAAAAAAGACATGCACCATGATGTAGATGAAGGCCCTGGGAGCAAATGGATGTTTGGGGATGCTGCTCTGGGTGAAATCCTAATGCATACCACCCAATAGTCCTAGTTTTTGGAGTTTGGGGGCACTGCCCTGCTGTCCTGGGCAACACCAGCTGGACAGTGAGGAGCATGAGCTTCTTGGGTGAGATCAGAGAATATCCTCTGTCCTCCCCAGAGAGGTTAAAAAGCAATAGAGGTTTGTAATATTGCACCACACTAGCGTCACAAGGTGGCTGTTTCAGTAAGGTTGGTGGTCATGCCTATAGGTATATAGAGAGAGACATACACTGATAATATTTTCTCAATAATTAGCAAATAAAATATTTGGCACATTGGTTTATATGTAACTACGTTTCTTTTTTCTGCTTCCCTTTGTATAGCAGATAATGTGTCTGCAAGGAGAAGGTGTTAGCCAAAGTGGTTGGGGCGGAATTTTAGGTCAGTAAGAGGAAGTATACAGACTTATTGGACAGGAAATGGTCTGGACCAAAATGATACAATAAGTAACAATGTTAAAATCTGTTACAAATTTGTCAGTCAAGAAATGCTCACTGTTCTAGCATGACTTCCAAGAGCTTAACAAAGGTATTTTTACACTTGTGGACATCAGCACTTTTAACATTTCTGCAATGTCCTTGTTCAACTGTAATTTTACAATTTTTACATTTCTGTACCCACACAAATTAGATATTACTCCTATATTGCCTAGGGGTTTCATTTAGTGTAGCAGTTACATGGCAAATATTAAAAAGGTGTGCTTATTTTTTCCAATTGTAATGTTTTCAAATTTGGTATTCTGAGCCTCCAACTTCAGCGGTCATAGATCTCAAAATTGCAACATAAAACTATATGTTTCTGAAAAGTAGCACACGCACAGTGTTGCATTTTGGTAATTTTGACACATTTTGTGCATCCATCTGATACACATTGTGCATTGTTCACCTGCAGTAACAGACACCAACTTGTGTTCAGCAACATTCCCCGAGCACAGTGATGCCCCACGTGCTTAGATTTGGCATGTTTTAGGGTAGCTACAGGACCAAGATTGGAACATGAGTAGTGAGGGGCAGAGTTTTTTATAAGGCTTCTATTTTGTTAGGTGAGGGGTGGTATGTTTGATTATCTTTGTATTATTGCTTTATTTAGTTATTTTTTTCCCAATATTTTTTGATTTTTATGCTGCACCTGTACTAGAGATCCCATATGGAGTCTTTTCGGATGCCAGGGATCACATTTTAAACAGGGGAAACCCTTGTGATATCATGAGTAGTAAAATAGTGTTAAACCCCAGTGGAAAAGGTCTACTACACTCAAAAACCATAAATACTTTCACTGCGCAGAAGCCAAGAAGTTTTTTTTATTACTCTGTCCAAGAGTTCTAAACACATGCACAAGTGTCCATGCAAAGATACTAGGCAGCCAGTACTGAACAGGTTAATGATAATCCAAATGTGCATAGCCAGTCAGCATTGATTTATCCTTTTAAGGTAAACTCCAGCCTTCGTATGCAGATGAACACATATGACAGCTGAATGTACCTTTTTTCCCCATCCAAATTGTGATTTTTTTAAAATATTTACATTTAAGTACTCATATACCGTACAGTATAGTACTTTGTCCCAATGATTTCTGGATCATCAGTCTGTTGCAGAAAAAATCACAATGTAGTGCAACTTTTTAAGACAACTAGTTAAAGCTTGGTTTACGTTTAAAATTTTTATATTTGTATGGTAATTTTAACAAACCAGAATGTGTTTGAGTGAATTTATTCAAATGCAGCCAAACTGACAATGTTATTGTGTGATTACTATCAGTGATAAAATGTATGATCTGCCCATGCAAGTGTTGAAGTTAATCTTTTATTTTATTTCCATATTTGACTCATCGTGAGAAGAAACCTCTGTTGTCTACAGGCTGTTCTGGAAGCAAGACTTTTTTATGTCAATTTGATAATGCAAACCTGGATCCAGAGAAGTGCTATCTCATACAAATGCGATTCACTGCAATATGGCAATGTGTATCTAACCACAGAGAAAGTAAATGGGGGCCAAGTATCCTGTTAAAGAATGGAAAAGTGCTAGGTAAAATTCATGCGTCGGCTGAGATATTGTTTTAACATTCCTAAGGGTTAAAAAAACCATTTTTTATTTCATCTTTTTAAATCTAATATATATATTGCAATCTGCTTGATAACTCAACTTACCTTACTATAAAGACAAACTAGAAGCCCTGATAAACCTCCTGAGACAATTAACTGAAAGGTCAGAAAATGTATAAGCCAGGACTTTTGATTTATACACATAAACTAGGTAATATTATTTTAGAATTATTATTGAACAATAAATGAGTTTGATTTTTATTGGAGAGTGAGATTTTTAGTAGACCTGTGCATTCATACACAATTTGCCAATTTTTGGTTAATTTTTGGAAAACAAGGATGGACCACAATAAAACAAACGAAAAAGAAGCAGAGAGCTACAAATTTTCGTTTGCATTTTGTTGGTTTTTTTTGCTCTCACTCACTCACACTCTGTGTCAATGGCTCCACTTGCCTTCTCTTGGTCGTCGGTCTTCTTGGTTGGTCTGCTTCTGCCCGCTAAACCTGCTCTCCTCCCCCGATTGGAGGAATTGGGGAGAGGATATCTCTGTGGTGTGCACTATGGCACCACCCTTGCAGAAGTACTCCCAGAGGCCTTAATAATGCAGATGGATATATGGATAAAGAGAGGTGCCGAAAAGTGAATCAGTTTGCATAATTGTGGCCTCTTGTAGTACTTGTGCAACAGATCGGTGCCATGACACGCTACTACCCATTCCTCCAATTAGGGGAGAGGGTGTGTATGGCGGCCTGGATAATGCCGCGGATAGCGTGGGGATGCAGACCAACAATGTAGACAGAAGGAAAAAGAAGAGACAAAAAAGACAGGGACACATAAGTGTTTGGCCAAGAAGGTAGGGAGATAATGTGAGAGAGAATGTAAGAGATAGTGGCAGAGAGTGTCACAGAGTGAAAGAGAGTAAGAATATGAGTGACGAGTTGATGAATGCAAAAAAGGGCAAAAAGAAAAATTTGTTGACCCCAAAAATGACAAAAAAAACTAAACAAAAAACGTGCCCATGTGCACAAGCCTAGTCTTTAGATGAAAACATTTAAAGTTACTTACACTCTTGAGCAAACAGAGATCTCTTCTTCAGGTGCAAACCTATGAGGTCCTGAAAGCATATGTAACTTTACATCTTTTTTCATGTTGACCCAGTAAAAGTAATCTAATTTGATGGAACTAAAAATACGGGTAAAAATAGGATATGTATACTAAGCAAAAAAACCTGTCATATACATTATATTATTACACTCAATTTAACTAAGTACAGACAGACACGCTCATTTTTCATAGTAGCGCGTGCGCGTCAATGTCTTATATTAGGTATTGTTACTCTTTAAGCATTTATAATCAGTGTTCAATACATTATTTCTCATTGTCTATGCTTCTTTGTCAGATTCATGTGATGAAGAAATTATATCAAAACGATTACTGATTCTACTGTCCACATCTCTGTTTATAATAATATTGTTTGTATGTGTAATGAAAAGGTAAGTGGATACAAGGATAGCAAACCTTTTTGTGATGGCTCAAACATTTCTCCAAGATTTTATATCAGTCACAACCCTCACACAGTACAACTCCGTTTCCTTACAGATTAATCCGATTTGTGTTTCCAGCTATACCCGACGCAAAACACAGATTTTCTGGACTCTTTGAAGACCATGAAGGAAACTTTCAGGTATCGTATTCAACATTAATTTATCATTTATTTTTAAAGAATAAATGCATATATACAAAATGGAAATACCATATTTGCTCGGTCATAAGACAACCATGATTATGAGACGACCCCCCCAAAATTTGAATATGAATTTAGAAAAAAAGAAAAAACCTGAATATAAGACTACCCCTATAAAATTTTATAATTTAATAAAAACTATATTATGAGAAAAATGCATTTTTTGTTTTATTTCCTTTTATTTGCCAATCTGCACCCCAGTTATGCACATCTGCCCCACGGCTTGCTACTCTGCCCCCCAGATATGCCTTATACCCCCTATATGCCACTCTGCCCCCCCAGATATGCCTTATATTAAAAACTAGGTTTTAAAAATATAACATTCCACACTACTTGAGACTCACTGTTGTTATTAGTGTTGTAATGTGGCCCTTTCTTTGGTATACAGGTCTGCATTGGTTTGTATTATTTATGGTGGTTTACCAACCAAATTTGGCTTATAGGATTGGATGATAATATCAGGAAATGAAACAAAGCAAGAAAAAGTAGAATCAGTGGAGAATGAATGCATCATTGAAGAAGAGTGTGAGGAGGAAGTGCACATGGAAACTGTTGAATCTGACGCTTTACCTGAAGAACAAACCGCTACTGGTACCATGAGTTCTGATTTTTTTTAAAGAAGGATGGTCCAGATGTTTGTGTTGGACATTTCACATACACAATGAATGACAGCATGTATATCAAACTTTAACGTACGTTTGCCTTTTACTCTTCAGCCCTAGATAACCATACTTGTTTTATACTATTGAAGTGTTTAAATCCCAGTAGAATCATGGGTTTTCCTGTGGCTAATTGCAGAAGATATGCATCTTCATGATTTTTCTAAGACCTCCTCTCGCTATCGCCAGAAAAGCTCATGTCTCTTTTAAACAATTAATGCTCCCTTACCCCACCCTAAGCATCTGAGTCAAATGCAACTTTGGTCGAAGTTCAAACATTTCTAGTTTAGCTGAAGATAGCTGGATGAAGCCCTGTTCAAGTTTTGTTTTACCCAATTTCTGCTTTAGGCTTTTCAAAATACATTTCTTATACATTTCTCAGATTGTCTATTATATTTAAAAAAATAGGTTTTGGACATTATGCCCTAGATTTGCACCCCTATGTATGTTGCTTCCACTTCCTATCTCTTCTTGACTATTTTTTACCATAGATTACGTTTCAAGGGAGAAACTGATTGGACCTATTGGGAATGATACAGCCTTCATGCTAATTTGTAAAATCATATGTCATAAATAAAAGATAATTTCTGATCAGTTTGGTGTAATATTAGTAATTTCCATTTTCTGCTTATATGAAGTGTGGGAAGTGTGCATGTTTTAACTTGGAGCTTTGGACATATGGTCCTTCTGTCCTATTTGGGGCATCTTTGAAGCTGGTCAGTTCAATTCGAATCATATATTTTTGAAAACTAAACACCCCAGGGTATTTCAAATGCCAGTATTTTACCCTTTTCCATGCACTAATTTTACAACCAGCCTTTTTCAAAATTTGTGGTGGTATTTTTTTGTGTGATTTTTTGTTCACACATGTTGTACTTTAGGTATGAGTTTACCACTCCTGGTATACGTCACTGTCAAACAACACCCCAATATGTGTTCGGCAACATCTCTTGAGTACAGTGATACCACCCATGCATGTCACTAAAAGGCCACATTTGGAAGGTGCTCTTTTTTCCCATTTTGGTCAGTCTGTGCCTAGGCCCTATCTTTGAACCCAGCCACTCCAATCAAACCATTCTTTTTTTTTTAAAAGTAGATACCCCATGGGTATTTGAAATGCTAGTATTTTACATCGTTCCATGTCAGGATTTTTGGGAAGATACAGCGCTAATTTTAGCACCTGCTCATAATAATAAACTTTATTTTTTCAATTTTATTATTTTTGGACTTTTTTTTTTACATTTTGCTGGAACTGGATCCCCTGATCCTGTGAAATCACTGCATGATTATTTTTTAATGTTACCACATTTTTTTTCTTCTTCATTTTTTTAACTAATTTTTTAAAATATTTTACTAATTTTGTGATTAGAAACTGGGCTCTATTTACTTGCATGTTTGAATGCAATACCTGAATTCAACCTGCAAGTGGATCCACAGTTCTCAGGAGGGTCTAAAGAGATGCTGGGGTAATTCTTTTAATACGGGCCTTCCGCCGTACAGCTCCTGATGCCAATCTCAGTGTTGCTGAATGCCTCAAGATCAAGACATTACAGCAACACCGGTTAAGTGAAGAAAACCATTGTAATTCACTTTCTAAGCTTGTTTAATGCCATGACATGCCATTCATGTCATTGGTCGTTAACTAACCGTTTTTGCATGTCGTGCCTGGCCCGTCATTGGTCGTTAACGGGTTAAATAGATGGATAGATAAATAAATCAAATGATAAATAAATATGTGAGTCCAATAATGTCCAATCTGGGAAAAGATTCAGTTAACAACCGAATAATTCATCCAAGGATTAAAAGAGAAACATTCATATAAGGGTTCAATTCATTCAAGGATTAAAAAGGAGAATCAAAAAAATGTACAATTTCCAGTCAACAGCTCCACAATGATTTCCCATAGAAGAAATACAATAAATATAATATTTAATGGAGGTAACGTTAAAAAATACTCACAATAAGATCTCTGTTAAAATACATGTATGGAGCTCTTAAAACACGTGTATGCACTCTGACGTGTTGGCAGATAGCTGCTTCAATGTGTAGGTAGCTGCATATAGTATGGCGTGTCCCGCAGGTCCAGAGACAAGAACCCGCTCTTCTACTCGAGGATGTAGGTTACCAAGCGGGAAAAATGTATTGTAATGCAGCAACTGAACTCTACTTTTCCAATAGGCTTCCTTAGAGGTATTACGGCTATCCAAATGCCTTTGTTTAATAATCGTCCATTTAAAGCGCATATCTTAAATAATATAAATATAAACAGATCATTAACTTTTTCAGCAATTTAAGCTACAGTAGCTTAAACTGTTGTATTTGACCACAAGGGCCAGGCTTCGCTCCCCACATGCACCAATGAGAATTTGCCGCCCATGACCCTGGCGCCAGTTCATTGCTTTTCCTTCCTTGGACCACTTTTAATTAAAAAAATTTATTTACTTAGAAGCAAATAAAATGTCAACAAAACAGTCGCAACTTTTTTGCATTTACAGAGTGGTATTCAGTTTAACAGAACAATAAATGATGCTAAAAGAATTGACGATGAAAACATGAACTACATCCCCATTCAAACTAATTTGTGCTGTACACCAACACGAACCTGCTTAAAATTGTGATGCCAATTTACAACCCCCTCACTGTACTATACAAGGTCAGTGGCCTTTGAAAAACCACCAAAACAGAGAAAAAAAGGAAAACAATAGGGCTATCTAAAGACACATTCGGTAGTATATTAGCTATACACAAGGAAAAAAATACACTGTAGAGTTTATTGTTATTATTATACTTTATTTATAAAGCGTCAACAGATTCCGCAGCGCTGTAAAACTTTACAGATAATGACAAGGAAAAAATGACAAGCAATTGGCATACAGATACAAAAGGAATGGAGGGCCATGTTCTCGCAGGAACTTAAACAAATCTTACACAGCCTTATATTTTTGCCTTCTTTAAAAGAATTGTGAACGGGGGGGGGTTAAATGCTATATAGATAGATAGACAAGAAAATGCTCAAAAGAAGTTTACAGATGTATCAGGGTGCTTCTTCTTCTGCTCTTCTCTGCAAGTTTGCACACAGTAAGCGTATGAGGACATTTTGCCTCGTGGCTTTTTGGGATACCTTTACCCATTTTCAGTTGGTTTCCAATGCTGTGTCTATGGAGCTGAATGTACTGCATTGGCTGTGAAAGCGGGATCGTTACACAGCCTCTTCACGCTCCCAATCTGTAAAATTACTCTCCCCTTGGACCACTTCTGTGAATGAGTGAATGAATATTTGTGAATGAGTAATTGAATATGTGTGTGATAGCATGGATGTAGAGGGAAGCAAGGCACAGGGATGCTGTTTAAGACATGGGTGGCACAGGGAGGCTGTTTAAGGCATGGATGGGACAGGGAAGCTGTTTGAGGCATGGATGGCACAGGGAGGCTGTTTGGGGGCTAAGATAGCAAGTCCTATGCTTCCAATGTGGGTGCTAGGCAGGTCTTGTGGATGCAATTGTAAAGGCACTAGGTGCCGAATCAGGTAGGAGTCTCCATGCAGGGAGCATGGCACAAGTATTCCGCTTGGGCTCCATCTATGGGTGTTTTGAGCATGAGCAGGCTGGAAGCTCTCTGGCAGGGCACACGGCGGGAGCTTGGCTGAAAGCCCTCTGCAATTCCTTGCATTATTTATTTTGATCTATGCCTTCAATGCTGAGTTTGCTTGTGATTTTTCACTTGATGTATACATGCATGGCTGGGTTTGTGTGTTAGCATTGAAGGTATAGATAAACTAATTATGTTTAATGTGCTATTTATTAATATCTGCAAATACAGGGTTTATATGTTTTGATATATACCTCCAGTGCTGTGTTTCCATGTGTTGGTTATTTGATCCATACCTGAACTACATGAGGGAGAAAAAGTAAGGTATGGTACACCTATAGCCAGCCCTGATCATGACTCACACGTCCATTTCAGGTCACTCGCCAGGCACTCCTTGGCTATGCGATCTGCATAGTATTGTGCTCCTTTTGCCCTGCGTGTGGAGAGGGAAACGGCACTGACTCTGACCGATGATATTTATATTTTATATCAGTTACATATATTTTTTATACTATTATGTATTGGATATCTATACTTTTATCAATTTCTATTACACTTAATCATGTATTTAATTGATACAATATTATTTATAAGTTATATTTATAACTAGTGCAGGACTTGTTTCCTATTTGCACCATTTTTTTTCGGAGTTGTATTTTTAGTGCAACTCCTATCCTTATTGTTACTTTACACAAGAGCTCAACATTACATTGCTTTTTTTCTAAAAAAAAGAATGAATGAGTAATACGTCCATTGCTATATTAATCTGTTTCTGCAATTCTGTTTTTTTAACACAAATTCCGCATTGCATAAGCATTAAAGATTCATAATTTAGATACGTATTTATGATAATGAAATAATGTGAGGAAGTCTGTTCTGTGACAAATCTCATATATAAATCAGCAAGCACACATCCCTTCTGAAATTACTGAGAAACATAATGCAAGAAATGGACCAGCTAAGTGAAATGTTGCTGATAAAATCTTGCTGAATATATTTGCCACAGACATTATTATTAAGGCTGCAACTAACAATTATTTTCATAATCAATTAGTTGGCCGACAATTTTTTCAATTAATCGGATAACAAAATAAATGTAAATTTTTGATTTATTTAAAATAATTTAATAAACAAACAGGATGTTAAAAACAAACAGCAGAATACATTTTTTTTTTTTTTTTTTTTTAGAGAAATGCATTTCTTGTTTTTATTTCCCAACCTGCCCCTCCAGTTATGCACATTTGAGCCCGGCTGCCCACACTAGCTCACAGATATGCCACGTAACCCTCAGATATGCCACGTACCCCAGATGCCACTGTGGCCCCCCTGATATATCTTATAACCCATAATGCACTGTGCCCCCAGATATGCTTATATAGCCCCAAAATAAAGCCCCCTGCCCCTCAAATATGCCACTTGGTGCCCCTGATTACCTGAATAACCCCTGATAATGGCAACTATGCCTTATACCCCCTATATACCACTGTGCCCTTGATATGCCCCCCAGACTTACCCCGCCCATGCTCCAGACTCCTTGGTGTCTAGTAGGGGCAGCCTGTGAGCATCTGCGAGATGTGCATAGACAACCTCTGCTGCTGGCCGGGACTTTCGCTTAAGCTTGTAATGACTGAGCACCGGAAGGTCATGTGACACCAGTGCTCCATCATAGAAGCCCCAGTGGCAGTAGCGGAGGATGTTTGCACGCAGCCCACCGGCTTCCAGAGGGAATGATCCGGGTCCTCTACTTTGCTGAGGCGGATCCTCCTCTCTGGCAGCTGGCAAACGTGGCGCAATGCACACAGACCACCTCTGCTGGCCGATACTTCTGCCAGGGTTCTATGGTGGAGCACCGCAAGGTCACGTCATACTGGTGCTCCATCATAGAAGCCCTGGCGGAAGTGGAGGACAGTAGCGGAGGATGTCTGCGCGCATCGCACAGGTGCAAGCCGGCTGTCAGAGAGGAGTATCCGGGCCGCCTGCAGCGTTGCGTGATTAAGGGAATGAATGAGTATCTGTAACTGATTAGTATCTGTGAATGAGGGAATGAATAAGTATCTGAAAATTATTAGTATCTGTGAATGAATGAGTATATAAATGAGTGAATGAATGTGTGTGTGTCTGATAGCATGGATGTGTAAGTGGGGGGGGATAGCATGGCATAGGGAGGCTGTAATCACACTCCTATCATGCCCAGGTTCCAGCATGTACTGGCTGCCTGGGCATGGTAGGAGTGTGATTGCTGTTAACAATTATATATATATATATATGTAATATTATTGATTTTTTGGTCCAATTTTGGTGTGTTAACCACACTTCTATTTAAGGCAAGTAACACACCAAAATTGGACAGAAAATTTCAATAACATTATTAATATATATATGATTGCTAACAGCAATCACACTCCTATCATGCCCAGTAAGTACATGCTAGTCCCTGGGCATGATAGGAGTGTGATTGCTGTTAACAATTATATATATTAATATTGTTATTGTTTTTTTGTCCAATTTTGGTGTGTTACTTACTTTTAATAAGTAAAAAAAGCAGGTCCAATATGACCGCTCAATCTACACTATATGGACAAAAGTATTGGGACACCTGACCATTACGCTAACAGGGAGTTTTATGACATAGCATTCTAGACATTAGTGCTCCCCCTTTCCAGCTATAACAGCTCACACTGTCACGTCTCTCTACCTTTTCTGTGTCCCTGTCTCCTTTCCTGATATTAAACCATGCATCATGGGCATCGCAAGGGAGGATACAGTGGACTGTATGAATAGACATCCAGCACCCTTGATTTTGGGCCAGTTAGATGGCGATCCATGAGCTCCCCAACCAGATATGCTTCTCCAGAGGTGGGCAGTATATTCCGCCTCTGGATGAGTGCACACCCGGGACGGATCAACCTTCCCCCGGAGTACACTACTTGTGGGTCAGTACGCCCCTGTTATATAATATCCCACCTGCATGGGTTATTTTTAATGCTTTGTAATCCTTACATATCACACAAATGTTTTATTATTCCTAAAAATATTGAATTGGGGGTAGCAAAGGCTAAAAAAATATAATGTTACATTTGGGGGTAGGTATGAGATGCTTTGGATCTTGACAATTTTTTTAATCCTTTTTACTTTTTTTAAAGCTTTTTGACTTAAAGCTTACATGCAAATGCTTGGCCATGGAAACCTATTCCATGAAGCTCCTGTCACACATTTTTTATGTTGATATTAATGGCAGTGGAATTTTTGAGTGCTTCAGCTATGGAATCAGCAGAACGTTGTTGACTTTTACAGATCATGCGTTTCAGCACTCGATAACCCCGCTCTGTTACTTCACGTGGCCTTTCGAACGTGCGCAAATATCTATAAATGCAGAGTGCATGGCTAGGTGCTTGATTTTATACACCTGTGGCACTGGGTTTAAATGAAACACATGAATTCAATGATTAATGACTGTGTCCCAATACTTTTGTCCACATAGTATATTATTATTATTATTTATTGTTTTATATAGCGCCATCAAATTCCGTAGCGCTGTACAATGGGTACAACAGGCTAACTTTCAAATACGTAGATGCTTGACTACTTTTTACTTTGTTATTGCAAAATAGTTTTTGCGCATTTCCTAAAAAAGTTTTATTTCTAATTTTTTAACTTTTTCATTTTTTTTCACAAATGTTGACAAAGGAATTTTACCAGATTGACCATTTCCCTTTTCAAAGGAAAAGGAAATTAAAGTGTCACATGTGTACCTGCGTATGAGAAAAGAAATATAATGTGCAAGCTTTCAGATGAAGAATGTTTTTCTGCTTTTATAGGGAAGCACGGTTTCCTATTAAATAGTCTGCAAATGTTTTAACAATTATTTTAAATTATTTTCTCAAACCTACATGTAGTTTATAGTATCCTCATTAAACTAATTTCTCAGAATAAGACTGTGTCTCATTAAATGTGTATACATTAAGAAGTCAGTAGTAAATGCCTATGTGTGTATGTATATATATTTATGAAGATTTTGTTTTCTATACCAACTAAACCATTTTCCGTGCGTGAATAAATAATGATAGTACATTTATAACTAAATGACATTTTAATCACTGATTAGATCTTGTTGCAGTAAAGTATTTTATGGCCTGTTACCTGCTAGTGGATATAAATATCATATCTAATTGTATAGTTTCAGCTGAGATGTTTTCCATACACTGTATGTAATAAAAGTGCACAGGACAGTGTTAGCAACATTGAGCAAAAACAGAAGTAGGCTCAAACATAATAAAGAAAACTAAATTTTACTACTTTTGAGTTCTATTTAGTATCTAGAATAGCTTTTCAGTATATCTCTTAAATCATTACTAAACTGGTTTCCTCCTAAATTATCCTGTACTTTCAGATGGATAATTAAACTTTTGACAAAAGTCAATTAGATTGAATTTCCCATTTTTTTGCATTTAATATTTAAGAGAAAGAATCGCATGTATTATTGTTTTGTATTACGTCAATATAAAATCTGCAAATATATGGTAATCTTAAAATTATCTATATCTATAACATTAGTGTTTCTCTTCAACTTTTTAAAAAGCCAATAATTCCAGACAACCTTGGGACTGGCATTTAAATCACTCATAGCACAATAAATGACTTACATGCCTACATGGGGCCGCACACACTCTTCCGTGAAAGGTAATTAAATATAACCCCCTTCCTCCATCCCCTGCTAATTGAGATAGAGAGGTTAAATAATCTTAAAGGACCTATGGGTGACACAGATGTCCGGTTATGCCATCCCTTCACTCCTCCTGCTCTCAGTTGGATTAGTGGGTTATTTAAGAGCCATGATAGGCGCATAGTTGAATTGTGCCCCAGGATGACATACCCATACCCAATGAAGACGCACACACTTTATTATGTGCAAACATAATTTCCTCAGCTATATTTACAATATTTAAAGGTCATTGTCAAAACAGACCAACACAGTTAAAATAGACACCAGATTTCCCTTTTATTAACAATGACAATGACCCACCATAATGAACACTGTATTATATTAACTGTATAACATTGGCACCAACACATACCAGGTGCCTCCACATTAACACATTGACCACGGTAGGGGCATAACAAGACACCCCTACCAGACCAATTAACCAAATAATAAACCATGTAGGGGCACACTGAGACACCCCTACAGCACCAAATTAACCAAATAACCAATGCAAGGCCATGCCGAGACACCCCTACACCACCCCAGGTTCTGAGCCTCTATGGTAAGGTCCCTCGTAATGAATAATTGAGGGTATAGTAAAATAAAGGGACTTGAGAATTGTAAACCAAACTCTGTTTATTGAGTATATATATATAATACAAACAATAATTAACTGGAATCCAAAAATGTATCTATAAAGCAGAGTTCATAAGTATAATGCTTGCCAATAAAGATAATAATTTGCAACATACCTGTGGGATACAGTCTCTCATTAAGCGCCGTACTCTGCCCCCCAAAAACTCACAATCTCGCTATCTTATATACTTTTGTCTTAGCCAAAAGTTGACATTGCCCCATGGGATGACCTTGACTATGCCACTCAAAGTTGTTTAACACGAACGGACACCTGCAAACCTTGAATATGTCACTCAAAGTTGTTTACCACGAAACCCACCTATAAGATCGTGACTCATAATATCTAAGTTTTATAAAAACAAAGCACAAAGCTCAAATGTAGACAGTTGACCATCATACGTTATGACTGCCTGATATCTACTAGTATACTTACAATATTATAAATGAAAGTGTGAGTACACTAAATCTTAATAGATAATTATATATATATTGCATTAATCTTATCATAAGCCATTACAGTAATCATGAAGAAATTAAAAAGTAAATATTTTATCATAAGCCTATAACAAATTTAGTACAACACAATAACACAATACCTTAACTTTTCCACTAAATGATTTCAGGGCCTTGAACGTTTTTTCCCCTGAAGTCACTACAACTTCAGGAGGGCATTTTATCTCTGGATAAGTATAAATTAAATAATTCCTATTGTAAGTTAAGTGCCAGGAAACAGATGACTAAACACACACACCAACACAGGCTCTGCCACACCGACACCCAAACACACACACCAGAACAGGCTCACACCAGGACAGCCTCTGCCACACCAACACCCAAACACACACACCCAGGACAGGCTGCCACACCAACCCAACACCCAAACACCACCACACAGGACAGGCTCTGCACGGACACCCAAAACACACCCCAGGACGGCTCTGCCGCACCACATCCGGACACACAGACACACAGGACAGGCTCTGCACACTGACAACACTCGAACACACACACACACCAGGAAGGGCTCTGCCACAGAAACACCAAACCACACCAGGACAGGCTCTGCCACACCAACACCTATACACACACACACACCCCAGGCTCTGCTACACTGATAACCAAAAACACGCAAACAGCAGGACACAATCTACGTCACAGACATCTACATCAGGATGGATTTTTCACACTGCATTGTCGTTTATACCCACTTAGTGTTTTTGCCCCTTGTGTATTGATGTATTGTGTATTGATTATTGTGGTGCCCCACACCCTTGTATGTGTGTATGCCTCCAGCCACCACTATTTGTATTTATGCCCCCAGCAAGCAGCTCCCTTTACTATTGATTTATGTGATTGCCCCATCGCATATATGCTTTAGACATGCATTTTTAACTACATAATGAATACTTTTCTCTTTGAAGTAAAGACTATGACTGAAACATGATTTCAAATTTACAGCCGAACTGGCAGTTTTGTTAATATTAGACCCTGCTGCCGATATATATAAATATTAGATCCTGCTGCTGATATATAAATATGTGAGCCCCTGCTGCCCATATATATTAATATTAGCCCCAGTTGCCGATATATATTAATATTAGTCCTGCCTGCAGATATATATATATATATATACATATATATACATATTAGACCCTGCTGCCGATAGCAAATCAACACATTAACAAACAAACCCAGCTTTGCATGTATTGCATGAAATTGAAATCAATTGAAATTTACATAAAAACACGGCATTAAAAGGTATATTTAAAACCCCCTAAATTAGAAGCATAGATCACAGGTTACACAACCCAAAGTCAGCCCTGCCATCCACACTGCCCACATAGAACCTGACCAGCACCCAGATAACACACATAAGATTTGCCATCTTTGTCCCCAAATAGCCCAGCACAAGTCAACTTTGTCCCCAATCAGTCCGGCCTGTGCCATCTTTGTCCCATATACACCCTGCCTGTGCCATCTTGGTCCCCAAGGCTCAAACCTCCTGCTAGTGCCAACTTTGCCCTTCCACAATTATACATCTATGATACATACAAACACTTTTACCGTCACTCACTAATTCACACTTTAATTCAGACACCTCATCCACACATTAACTCATGCTCTCTCTCATTCAGACAACTCATTCACACATTAACTCATGTTCTCCCTCATTCAGACAACTCATGCTCTAACTCATTCAGACAATTCATCCACACATTAACTCATGC
>VKOC01007888.1:0-18263 GCA_009364415.1 Spea multiplicata | reverse complement strand
TAGAATCCCTGGGGCCGCCGGACACCGAGTCCTAGAATCCCTCGGGCCGTCGGACACCGAGTCCTAGAATCCCTCGGGCCGTCGGACACAGAGTCCTAGAATCCCTCGGGCCGTCGGACACCGAGTCCTAGAATCCCTGTGGCCGTTTCGGACTTACCGAAGAGTTCCTAGAATCCCTGGGGCCGTCGGACACCGAGTCCTAGAATCCCTCGGGCCGTCGGACACCGAGTCCTAGAATCCCTCGGGCCGTCGGTCACAGAGTCCTAGGATCCCTCCATTCCCGCTGAATTCTGTTGGCATGGCGACTGTTTAGTAAACCCCGTCTTGCGAAAGGCTGTCTATCTCTGCGTGGTAACGGATCCGGCTCCCATTAATCTCATCCGTAACCTGCATCTGTCGGGTCCCTAAATAAACGCACGTTATTGGACCTGGAGGATTTTTCCTTCCCAATCATTTATTTGTCCTCCACCCTCCTCCGCGATGGAAACCGATACGCCTTGGAAGCACCGAGGAGGGAGGTGAGCTCAGGACAGCTCCGCCGGGGTAATATAGTCCCTGACGTCAGGGCAGCTAAAACCTCTAAGACTATTGTTTGGATGAAAAAGATACAAACGCAAATCTAGCAGATCGGCCCCATTCGGCCCCCTGCTAGTCGCCCGTTTATCCTGCTGTAAAGACTCAGACCTTAATCAGTCGTTGCATGTTTCAATCCCCTCGCTGTACTGGCCTCTATCCAGCCTCTTCTGCTGGGAGGCTGTTCCATTTATCTACTACCCTCTCAGTAAAAAAAAAATGATCACATTAGGAGATACCTTATCCTGTTTGATCTAAAGGTTAAAGGTTCCGTTCCACCTCCTGTAAAGGATGTAAAACCTAAACGCAGCATCGCCCCCGTTACTAAAAACCCAAAACCTTTTCCCAGAAGTAATTCTTCAATCGATAAAACTTTGCCGCGTTCATATTTCCGTCTGTCATGTGACCCAAGAGCGGCCGCCGATAGGTTAATGCCCTAGACACGGGGAGCAAAGCATCTTAAAGGGACACTCCAGCCATCATATGCCCTTTAATAGCTGAGAAGTCGCTTTAAACTTTCGTGGGGTCCCCCTGCAGAACCCCCGCTTTAAGAATCATTGCCCCACCGAGGAGGAGGGGAGCTGCAGCTCTGAAGCTGCAGTTTCTACCGAACATCAATACCTTTTTTTTTTTTGTTTAACGCATCCATCTCATTTTGTACTTTGTCAGGGACGCTATAGTGTCTGGGGTTTTGTCGGGAAGACTTAATTGTCATGTGACATAAGAGCAGGCCACTGATAGGTTAATGCCGGAGAAAAGGCTTCAGAATGTTTTTTCTGCATGTTTTTGTGATTAACCCTTCAGAGGAAGGAATAACATTAGAGGTTAACATACTAGAGAGTGCAATTAACCTCTTGTGGAACAGAACGTTTAGGTATCCAATCGCCCTGAAGCCTTAACGCTGTTCGTTTGATTGACAGTCTATAATTAGCACTTGTTTTTAAGCTCATTCTAGATATTCCCAGATGTTCGCGCGAAAAAAAAAACCAGCCCCATTCGCAGCCCCTGCCAGGGCGTTAGTGATATGGACTCTAATCCCAGCCACAAGATCACGAGAAGGGTATCCCAAAATAACACGCACTCGGTGTACCTCGGGAGTCCCCTGGTTATCGATCAGAAACCGGGTGATCCCCGCGTGTCCACGAGCGGCCCGAGGGGTTCTCCCCCTTCTTAAGAGTCCAATTAGGGATTTTTCATGGTTTTAACTTAAAAATTCAGCACATAATGTGATTTTTCATCCTCTGCTGGGTTCACCACAGCCTAATTATTATTATTATTATTATTATTATTATTCTTTATTTATAGCACCAACACATTCCGCAGCGATGTACAATTTAAAGCTGGGGTGATTAAGAAATACATAACAAAGATAACATTTACACATACAGATACAACTCTGCCGTGAGTTCCTGGTGGGCTTCCGAGGGCCCGGCACATGAGCTTACAATCTAAAAGGGACTGAATGGGTAATTGAGACAAAAAGAGAGGGTGGCAGATTCTAAGGGGCAACAGTCCCCCTGCCACAAAACCAGGGGGCAGATCGCTAATGCTCAACGGGTCTGTTACAGGGGAGAACACATATATATATATATATATATATATATGCCGATGAACTGCAAAACGAGACACGACAAGAGTTAATCGCATCGATAATTATTGCTAAAAATAATATATTGCTCGGTAATTTGGTTACTCGATCGGCTGTAAGATTTTTTATTAGATCAACATATAAGGGATTTATTTCCAAAGGACGCACTCAGTGAAATTCTATTCTCCAATCAGCTAAAAATATATTTTAACTATAATCCCATTTGGCAAAGAGCATATAAATGGGAGCCGGCATCCAGCTAAGTGCTGTATATCTGTCTCTCTCTATCTATACTAGATTGTCATAGCTGCCAACAGTCCCGATTTGATATTCCTACAAGTGTCCCAGTTCTCTGGATTCTGATTAATGTATATGTGCAAAAAAGGGAGGAGACAGGGTGTTCGGTGCGATGTCACAACGCGGCCTTAGGATGGTGTCGGAAGTGCTATGACATCACAAGCTGTTGGGTGTCCTGATGAAGTCATCCTAGAAGATGACGTGTGTCTCTGTGTGTGTACTAAGCTGTCATGGCTGCCAATTTGGTCTTCCCACACGTGTCCCAGTTTTCATGATTTCTGATGGCTATTGGGTGTCCTGATGAAGGCAGCCTAGAACATGGCGTGTCTCGGTATGTTCTAGACTTTCATGGTTGCCAACAGACGCCCAACTTGGTCTCGACTACCAGCTGTATCTGCCAGTGCCCCAGTTTTCATGACCGCTGAAGACTGTAGATGCCCAGTACATCACCCACCGCTGGGTGAAGAGCGCTTTACATTCTGTGTACACATCGTACGTCTGCACTCGCGCATGAAGTCATTATAATTCTGGTAGCTCATTTTAAGCTCTCCAGCTGTCCCCATGATGACCAGGTTGGGCATTGGTTCTGTAGGCTGGCTGTGCATCATGGGACTTGTAGTCACATAGCAGCTACCTGTTGTTTGCCTGTGTATTCATACCATGTCTATCTTTTTTCTCCTTCTCTATTCTTGTCTGTCTCTTTTGTGTTTCCGCACCTCTCTCTTGACCATTAAGTGCTCTATTAAGAAGACATGGCGTTTAACTCTTCTCGCTCCGTCTCCGCAGGGCCCGTTCGTACACATTGCCAGCATCTGCGCGGTTGTCCTTAGCAAGTTTATGTCCGTGTTCTGCGGGGTGTACCAGGTAAGGAGCTGTCTTTGGTTGTGTTTTTGGGGGGCCCCCACCTGCAATGTTTTGCTTCTTGCGATTGGCCCCTGAACGGCTACTTTGGCTACGGCTGTTATTGCGAGATGGCTGCTTGCTCTGTTTGTTCTTTGAGAAGGATCTGATATTATTTATTATGACATCATTATTCATCTCACTGCCCGTTTTTACTTCTTGTGACGACAATTTTAGAACCTCTAGGGGGTTTATAAATAAAATTACCATAAAATTACCCCGCTTTGGGAAAAAAAAGTCAGATATCTTTTAATAAAAAAAATATTTTGCCTGCTGGATAACAATGTTGCAAAAGACCACTTGATTGAACTAGTACCGACCGACCATCTCCCCACCGATCTTTAAGTCCTGTTCAAGCTAGAATCAGAAACGTAACTAACAATAGAAGAAATCTGCGCAGGCTCTGCCATTTGGTGTATTTTTGGCTATTTTTTAGGGATATTTATTGGCTTTTCTTTAATTTTTATGTGCATTATGATAAATTTACAGGACCGCCATCTTTTAGCCATTTTTGTCTGTAAAAGAATTGTAGCAAACATTTCATTATATTTTTTATATTATTTGTAAAATGTATTTATATTATTATAATTATTATTATTATTATTATTTATCACCAATAGGTTCTTGCGAGGGCACGTAAATAATTAATAATTAATAATTCGTTATTATTATTGTTATTGATATGTGTTATTATTATTGTTGTTATTATTATCACCAATAGGTTCTGCCAAAGCACTGAATAATAATTAATAAAATAATAATAAAATAATAATTTATTATTATTATTATGAAGCGCCATCAAATTCCGTAGCGCTGTACAATGAGTACAATAGTTTAGAAAGTGTGTAGAAATTGTGAGAGTCCTTTCATGGAACTCCCAAAAGTCTAGTAACAAATAGCCTTAAGGTTTGCTAGAATTTAGGGACTTTTTTTGGGTTAAAGAAGCAGCAAAAGGAGGTGAGGAATGAGCAGTAATTTATTAAAAAATGAATTACTTAATGCAACCACTAGAGGGCCAACAGTGGAACAATGGAAGTGTCTCGTGGAATGTGCGCCTGTCAAACCATTCAATCGCTTGCCTCAGTTGAGCCAGACCACAATATCACTCCAAGACCTATAAAAGATAAACTGTAGAAGCTCTGCTTCCATAATAATGGCAATAATACTAATAATTAATAATGATCCAATCTATTAATCACGAGTATTGTAATATGTACTATTCTTTTTAAAAATGGAATTCAGCCCCAAAAGCCCCAATAATGTGTATAAAAGACAATTATAAATGAAATATAATTTTCATATAAAGTAATATACAATTGTTCGGTTTATTTGGAAAGGTAATAATTTTTACCGATTTCAATTCAGCTTTTTAGCCTTTTATATCAGTTAATGAATGACGTCCCCGTCGTCCCCATTAAGTGAAGCAAATGCAAAAATATATATAAAACATATTGGCCCATCGTCCCTCGGCTGGGGAAAAGTAGGCAAACTGAGTATATATTCCCCAAAATGAATATTCCGGGGCACGCAGAGCTGTTCACATCCATCAAGGCATCTCCGCCGACTATCACCCTGTACTCAGCGACAAGAACTAACGACAGAAGCCAGAACCGGCTTTCTAAGCAAAACTAAATATATCTGGATACGGGGAAACTATATTTATCCCTTTATTGCACAATGTAATCCATCTCGCTGGACACAGCTGGTATCTAAGGCTTAACGTGATTTACGCGGGAAGGTTTATCAAAATCGTGTAAAAATTGGTTTTCATTCCGTTTCTCACCCTCTACTTACAAAAAAAGACTATTAAGCCCAGGTTAACTGCGTCACCGGGTGTTAATAAAAGTCAGCCCGTGGTTATGACATCATAACCTCACACGCTTGTGACCTCAGTCTCTCAATCCCTGCGACCCTCCTTCCTCCAGAAATGTTACGAGAGTTAATGATTCCAACTTTAACCACATATTATAATATGATTCGGGGAGGACTAAGACACGACCAGTTGGTGGGGCCCCAAATCCCTGGGCCTTTTTTTCCCTCTCCCTATGCCCCTCTTTTCTAGGAGCCCAGAACGTTCGATGGGTAGGAGGGTATCACCGGGTTCTACGGTCCTAAAATCCTCGATGACGTATATAAAATATGTAAAATACTGCAGGGAATTGGCTTAAACACAAAATAATAAACAAAAATAAATAATAAGAATAAACAAAAAATACATTTAAACACCTTCTTCTTTTGAATGTCTTTTGGAAATGTGATGTCTATTTTGCACATGTATATAGAGTGTGAGCGTGAGTGTGTGTGTGAGTGTACCAGTGTAAGAGTGTGTGTGAGTGTACGGGTAAGTACGAGTGTAAGAGTGTAAGAGTGTGTGTGAGTGTACGAGTGTGTGTGAGTGTACAAGTGTGTGTGGGTGTACGAGTGGGTGTGAGAGTGTACCAGTGTGTGTGAGTGTAAGAGTGTGTGTGGGAGTGTGTGTGAGTGTATGAGTGTAAGAGTGTGTGTGAGAGTGTGTGTGAGTTTAAGAGTGTGTGAGAGCGTGTGTGTGTGAGTGTACAGGTGTGTGTGAGAGTGTGTGTGTGTACGAGTGTTTGTGAGAGCGTGTGCGCTGCAATTGAGGTCTGTGCTGCATCAGTCCGGAGCTCCATTGATTTTACAGCCGCCTAGGGATCAGAGGATCTCCCCAACCGGCCCATGATGGAACAGTGTGCAAAAATCGGGACTGTCCCTTGAAAGCTGGGACCGTTGGGAAGTATGATATGATATATTGGCCGGTATTTGTGTAATGCCGATCCTACAGTACCCAGCCATGGGTGATAACTTGAAGTTAGGGATCCATACATTGTAGCGCTCCAACTCCCACAATCCTCAGCCAGGGTTAATACCGTATCTTACGGTTATAGACGGGATTAATGGCTGCGTAGGAGGAGCTGGGATTGGTGCTTTCTATGAATGAGCGTCGTATTTGTCAGCCGTTGTGATTGTCGGTTGTGTTGAGCCCTTCCTCTTGTGTCCTATATGTGTATCCATAGTTCATCATATATATATATACTGTATGCTCAGGACCCTCACCGGAGTCTGGATCTGTTGGCCGCTGCCTGCGCTGTGGGGGTTGGATGCTGCTTTGCTGCACCCCTTGGAGGCAAGTGCTCTGAATGTTAACCCTTTTTGCACCTCTTATTGTGACCCTTCAGCCCTTCACTGACCCTTCGCATTCTGTCCTTCCAGCCAGACGCAGGGTGCTGCCATCCATAATGCCCTCCATACAAGGAGGAGGAAAGGATCCCCCTTATTACTATGTCACGGCTAAATGATCAGCTAAAGGGGGCAGTAGGTCTATAGACAACGCGGGGGCCACAACATAAAGCAAAGCATTCTCCTATAGCTCAGGGACCCAGACTTAGCCAGACCTGTGAAGCCACGCTGAGCTGATGCTTTATGGCAATGCTAATGAAGTCCCTACCTCCATAGACCTCCATTAGTCCAATTCTAACACAGCAAACACGGACGTGTAAAAAGCGGCAATCGCCAGGGACGCTCCGTTTGGTCGCTATGCCGATAGCTCTTGTTTTACACTATTTTTATGCATAACCCCCAGTATTTGCCGACGGCTTGTCTGTAGATCCAGCAGCAACGCAACTAGGAACAGATGGATAAAACATCTGGAGGGATGCATCACAGATGCCGGGATCACTTAGTCCCGGGGGTATGGTATACAGAGGGTTAATACATGTGCCCCATGTTCCTGGCAGGATTAATGCTCCCGAAACATTGAGGTTAGGAGACGATACAAGATCATAAACTATAGACAGATCACACGTAGCAGCCCTGGCTCTGGCCAGCAGGACCTCTCTTCCTCCCGGTCTAACCCATCCCCCCCCCCCAACTTATCTCTTTGCTTTTATATCTTATTTTCTGTTATTTCGAGCGTTTTCTGCATTTTCCTTTCAGTTTCAGAGATGCTGCTTGTCTCTCCCCTCTATTAACCCTCTCTTTGCTTTGGGATACTCTGCTTGGAGTCCTCATTCTTGTGCCCGTGGACCGCTTCTGTTGCTCGGGACGAGTTTCTATCAGGGAAATGCGTTGGAGCCCTCAACGCCTGGACTGGTTTCTCTGGGTTTTCTTTGGCTGCTCATCTGTTTCCCATTTCTTTTCTTTCCCAATTTACACCCAATCTGGTCTCAATGAGCCATAAATATATATATTTGGGCAAAGTGCTACATCTTCCATTGGATTCTACGGTGATTGCCCCACGAGATCTTTATGACTATATGGCCCATTGCTTCACCAGATGGTTCCGCCATCTACTGCTTGACATCTACTTGGTCTTCTCATTTTGATGGCCTCTCTCCTTCCTCGCTGATTTCCTTGATTGTCTCAATGTCTCTCCATCTCAATATTTTTCATTTTCTCCTTCTTTCTTTGGCTGGTTTCATTATCCCTGTGCTATTCGTTGGTGGTCTCCTGGTCATTCTGGTGGTCTTACTCTCCCCTGGCTGTTGTGCCCCCCCGCGGTCTCTCAGTAGCAGGCGTATTATTACTCCGACGTTCTGACAGTGGGATGTGCGGTTGGTGTCGGGTGTTGCTTTGGAACCCCATTAGGAGGCAAGTGTGACAATTCCATTGTGTGTCATGCACTTCACTCCCTGTATTACACAACTAACAAGTAATGACAACTCCCCTTCTTTGACCCTATATGTGTTTTTGAACGCTCCTTGGATATTATTAGGCGGTAATGTGTTGTTGTTGTCTTGATTGTTGGACAGGTGTGTTGTTCAGCATTGAGGTCACATCTTCATATTTTGCGGTGAGGAACTACTGGCGTGGATTCTTTGCAGCCACCTTCAGCGCTTTTATATTTCGAGTCCTTGCTGTATGGAACAAGGATGCAGGTTGGTGGATGTTTGTTCTTTAACCTTTTGTCTTCTCTTTTCCTCATATAATAAGCCAACTTACTTTAAAAGGGGGGCAGATCTGGCTTGGACCTAGAGAAGAGTAACTTATTCCATGGATTGGTATACTTTCTCCAGCTCTATTTCCATGTTCGTTGTATATTCAGTCCGTCTTGATCCGACTCCGATGCCCTTTACTGCTTACAAATCAGTGAAGTCATTGAAACCTCTCTCATTAACCCCTTAAGGAGAATGGGCGGTCCCTAAACCCAATGCATTTTGAGCCTGTACATGTACGGGCTTTGTCATTAAGCTCCTCCCCCAGCTGCCTCCACTGAAAGCAAGGAGCATACCTGAGTATGCTTCTCGCGCAAGCAATTTAGAACTCCAAGTTTAGTGAATGGGAGTAGCCGTTGTCATTCACATATATGTTGGCTACTGAGCATGTGCAGGAGGTGTTCTTCCAGCTCACACGTCTTGGTTCCAGTAGAGGCGACTTCAATAACTAAAGAATGCTCCAAAATTGGCCCCAGTATGCATTAATAAAATAAAAATAATAATTGTTGGGGCTAGACCCTTCCTGTAAATGGCAAAGACTACTTTCATTATCATAAACCAGCCCTGACTGCGGTTTGTTGAGTTTACATCTTTTGCTCTGAACCCAACGGAAATATTAAGTCCAACTTTCACCGGCCGGGCTTAGGACAGAGACCTCATGCTGAGGGTCTTGAGGACATATTGGGGAGAAGAGCGGAGAGATAATCCTTATGGTTTCTCGACTATTTTGCTGGTGTTCCTCATAGAAGTTTATAAGAATAAATTGCTCAATTTATTTGGTAAAAACAGTCCTCAAAGCTGTATTGGTTTTTTTTTTTTACCAGTCACCATCACTGCGCTCTTTCGCACCAACTTCCGCATGGAGTTTCCCTTTGACCTCCAGGAGCTGCCTGCATTTGCAGTGATTGGGTATGAATTTACAGAATACGTTTATACATTTATTACAATCGGTGTTCACCACCTTACATTTAGTATAACTTCAACTCATCGTCATCATCATTATCATCATCATCATCATCATCGATATCATTATGTGTACAATATCATCATACATGAAATCCAAAGTGATATCCGTTACTAATGTGAACTTTTCTCAGGCATTAAGCTCGTTGTAACGCAAGTTATTTCTATGCAGTATTTGCTGTGGATTTCTTGGAGCTTTTTTCGTCTATCTGAACCGCCAAGTGGTGTTGGGAATCCGGCGGAACAAAACCGTGAGCAATTTTTTGAGCCGTTAGTAAGTAAAACCTACCTTGGGAGTCTTACAAACTGAAAAGATAATAGAACATGCGCATGAATGTACAATATAAACACAACATAATTATCGTAGCTTCTTCACCGAAAAAGCCATGATTGTCGATGGCTCTTCATGAATTTATTCTATAAGTTTCCTTGTGTCTGATCGCTTATCCTTCTGATTTTTTCCAAAAGCCGTCTCATTTACCCAGCGGTTATCACCTTCTGTATTGCGACGCTAACCTTCCCACCAGGATTCGGACAGTTCATGGCAGGAGAGGTAACTGAAAAGTCATATTTTTGCATGTTAAGCTGGAGAGATCAAAGAGAAAAGTGTGGCAGAGGATCTCAGATAGGGTGGAGAATGAGGACAGGTGGCATCTCATAGTGGAGAAAGTAGACATGGAGAATCTCAGAAAGAGTGGAGAAAGTGGATGAGGAGGAACTCAGACAGGGTGGAGAATGTGGACACAAAGTATCTCAGACAAGATGGAGAATGTGGACAGGTGAAGAAAGGAGTTAGGAAGAATTCCAGAAAGAGCGAAGAAAGGGAATAGGAAGAATCTCAGACAGGGTGAAGAAAGGGGATAGGAAGGATCTCAGACAAGATGGAGAATGTGGACAGGTGAAGAAAGGAGTTAGGAAGAATCTCAGAAAGAGCGAAGAAAGGGGATAGGAAGGATCTCAGACAGGGTGAAGGATGCAGAACCTTAGACAAGGTTTAATCCTGATTACCTGACGATCTGGCTAGCTTTATTTTTGTTTCTGTTTTTGTCTGCTGTGCGTCTTTCCTGTCTGCACGCGTTGGTCGTTGCTTTCTTGGCGTCTCTGGACTGTCTATTTGTTTCGTTTGTTTGTCTCTCCGTTTTCCTCACGCATGTTTGGTTTTTCCAGCTTATGCCTCGGGAAAGTATCAGTGTTTTGTTTGATAACCACACGTGGACCAAGCATACGGGGGACACCTCAGTCCTTGGACGTTCCGCTGCCTTCATCCACCCAAACATCAGTGTCTTTGTCACTCTTCCCCTCTTTTTCATCATGAAGGTAATCATTTCTAATGGAGATTTTCCAACCATCTGGTGCATTAGATCTAACATGTTTTGCAAAGCTGGTAGGAACATCAAACCTTGATATTTTTGTGATATTTTTGTTACGTATTATTGGAGGAAATAAAGTAACAGTTGTATTAGAAAAGATTCTCAGGACCCTTAACATGTTTTAACATACTTATACATACTATACATTCAGACCCTCTGAAAAATAAGACATTTGCATACAGTGCCAGACATGCGATGAAGAAGTTGCCCTACCACTTTAAGGCCAGTGGCCGCCTGATGGCATAAGCGTGGCTGACACTAGTGCTCATGTAGTGCGTGGCTGGGCACATCCAGTCGGTGACCGCACTACAGCGCCTGATCTTCCGCTGGAGTGTGTGCCAGATGGCTAGTCTAGGTCTGTCTGTACTCACACTTTAAGAGTATCGGTGGTTGGCTCGTTTGTGTAGAAGCAGAGATTATTCAATGGAATACTAAACTGACTCGAAATGTTTTCCAGTTCCTGATGTCTGTGGTCGCTACCACAATGCCGATACCATGCGGAGCCTTCATGCCGGTGTTTGTGCTTGGTGAGTGAACAGGGGGAACTTTAAGCATACTAAAAAAAGTGAAATAAATGGCAGATCCCAAGATCTTCAAGGAAGAGTATTGCAGTGAGACTGATGACCTTCTACGCACATTAAAGCTCTACTCCAGCCTTATTTTAAATAATACCATTATTACCGTTCACTCAGCTGTTTTCATGGAAAACAATGACATTTTTGGCTGTAACATAATTACAAAAGGGGTTCTAACCATCAATTAGCCTTTTAAACTTAAACTTGGATCAGCAAACACAACGTGCCATTGGAACACAGGAGTGATGGAGTGATAAAGGGCCATTGGAACACAGGAGTGATGGGAGTGATAAAGGGCCATTGGAACACAGGAGTGATGGGAGTGATAAAGGCCTCTGTAACATGTTATCATGTTATTTTAATGGACAAAATGTGATATTATTTCAAGAACATTTCTAAGTGACCCCAAACAGTAGGGTTTAATATTTATACGTTTCTTCATTGTCTATAAAAAGTCGCTGTCGCAGACGGTACAAAAGGCCAGATGTCCACCTGGGTATAGACTTTAAGAGTTTTCTGAGACCTATGGCCTGAGAAAGATCTTTGACGATATGTAATAAATTTAATAGAGACACTGCTAATAATTTCATGATGTCACGCGTAGAGTCGGGTCATGTAACAGAATTACATCAGAGTAGTAAAGAGACTTTTCGTCCGTATAACTGGAGGGTCGTTGGTGATCACTGTTGGGATTTATTATGTTTTTGCTCTTTGGATATTTTCTAGGGGCTGCGTTTGGAAGAATAGTTGGAGAGTTGATGGCGTTTCTGTTCCCCAGCGGGATTGAGTTTGACGAAATCGTCTACAAAATCTTACCTGGCGGCTACGCAGTTATTGGTGAGAGCGTTGAGTTCAGCCCTACCAGCCTTACATTTGTTAATATTGAATAATTAATGTATAATATAATAAATAATAATATATAATAATTACTGCAGCAGCACCATGGACTCTGCTAAATATAATTACAATCTTTCAGGGGCCGCTGCCCTCACGGGGGCCGTCACTCACACGGTCTCCACTGCCGTTATCTGCTTCGAGCTGACGGGGCAGATCTCTCATATCCTTCCTATGCTTATTTCCGTCATCATGGCGAACGTCGTTGCCCAGAACCTCCAGCCAAGTTTATACGATTCCATCATTCAGGTGAAAAGACTGCCGTACCTCCCGGATCTGTCTTCATGTCACGTCAGGTGAGACGACCCCAACCGCACGTCTTGGTATATTTTTGGCCTTAATCCAGGTTACAGATAAACTGCTCTTTTTTTATGCCCTCCTTACTATTTGCTATAAGTACCCTTTAAGTAAAACAAAGAGTTTTTGCTCGTGTAAGTGTGCGTATGAGTGAGTGTCAGAGTGTAAGTGTGCATATGAGTGAGTGGCAGAGTATAAGTGTGCGCATGAGTGAGTGGCAGAGTGTAAATGTGTGTATGAGTGTCAGAGTGTAAGTGTGCGCATAAGTGAGTGGCAGAGTATAAGTGTGCTTATGAGTGGCAGAGTGTAACTGTGTGTATGAGTGAGTGGCAGAGTGTAAGTGTGCATAGGAGTGAGTGGCAGAGGTAAGTATGCGTAGGAGTGAGTGGCAGAGTGTGTGTGTGCATGAGTGAGTGGCAGAGTATAAGTGTGCTTATGAGTGGCAGAGTGTAACTGTGTGTATGAGTGAGTGGCAGAGTGTAACTTTAAGTGTGCGTAGGAGTGAGTGGCAGAGTGTAAGTGTGTGTATGAGTGAGTGGCAGAGTGTGTGTGTGCATGAGTGAGTGGCAGAGTGTAACTGTGTGTATGAGTGAGTGGCAAAAACAGTGGTTTTAGATTCAGTTTTTTCTTTTTTTCTTTCATTAACACCCAAAGTTTGGATTTTTAGAATCCAGCAGATTGGGAAATTTCCTTAATGCTCGCGGGAACCTCCTCCCAAAGAGAGAGATACTCGGGATAGGAGCGACATGGAGAAAAAGGAACCTGGCAGGTGGAACAAAACATCATATAAACCGCGTTCCTCCGGTTCTGTAACAGGAAGACATCGGTTTTCTAAGACGCAGCAAAATCATTTCATTTATGAAAAGGAGGATAAAAAATTCCTTTTAGACCAGGTGGTTTCCCGAGAAGCGAGTAATTCTTAACTCTCCCCTTTCCTCGTGATTTTATTTATTGGTTTCTTAGACACCAGGTGTGTAAAGTGCCGGCCCGAGATAAATGAATAGTCTGCAGTAACCCAGTTCTATGAAATATCCGTGTTTTATAAACATTTCCTGATCTGTCACGTGTATTTATTAGGAATGCAGAAAATTCGAACATTTATCTCTTTTCTGTATATTTTGACCGAGTCAATTTACACATTTCAGCCGATGCACCTTCTGAATTCTAGTTGCGATATGCTGTGCATTCTAACTGACGTGCCCTGTGCATTCTATATGGAATATTATATACATTCTAAGTGACGTGCCCTGTGCATTCTATATGGAATATTATATACATTCTAAGTGACGTGCCCTGTGCATTCTATATGGAATTTTATATACATTCTAACCGATGTGCCCTGTGCATTCTATATGGAATTTTATATACATTCTAACCGATGTGCCCTGTGCATTCTATATGGAATTTTATATACATTCTAATGAATCTATCCTGTGCATTCTATATGGAATATTATATACATTCTAACTGACGCGCCCTGTGCATTCTATATGGAACATTATATACATTCTAATTGATCTATCCTGTGCATTCCATATGGAATATTATATACATTCTAACTGACGTGCCCTGTGCATTCTATATGGAATAACAAATACACTCTAGTGCATTCTATCTGGAATATCATATACATTCTGTTATATTCTGTGCATTCTATCTGGAATATCATATATATTATAACTGATGTATCCTATGCATTGAAAGCTGAAAACCCATCTTTTTTTTCTTTTGCAGTAAATATAACATTTTTGTAGAAGATATCATGGTGAGAGAGATCCGCTTTGTGTCGTCCCGCTGCACCTACGGAGACCTACTGAGCATTCTGCAGAGCTGCGCGCACAAAACTCTGCCCCTAGTGGAGTCGGCGGGTAACGCTCCTTATTCCCCAGCGATATTCACTCCCAACCACCATCCCATCTCTCTTTAATAATACATTTCTGTTCAAAAGCCTTCATTTTGAGGCATTTGACCCCAAAGTGTTTTCCCATCCCCTCCACTAATTCTGCTAATTGATTGCGCATTAAGTAGAAATCCGTGTGCCTGGCAGCAGTGGCTCCGGCACTTTAAGGTCGCAGGCCGTCTAATGACGTTAGCGCGGCCGACGGCTGGATATGACAGGCTGCACCTAGCGGTTTGATGCTCATGTAGTGTGCGGCCTGCGTACCTGGGAACATCCAGGCCCAGCTACCCGGAACCCTACCTTTTCAGGGTGCAGGTAGGCGGTCCTGCTAATGCAGGTGGGCGGTCCTCTGACATCAGTGGGCGGTCCCTCTGATGTCGACATGTATAAAGCTGATTCTTATCTGCCGTCAGATTCTATATTTGTAAAGAATTATAGAACGTAGGGTTTTTGAAGTGGCAGATCTGCTGTAAATCACATTTTTGGAGCCGCAGGCACTAAAATACCTTTCCTAATTAGTATTATAATTAATAATAATATTGCTATTATAGTAATTTTATCAAGCAAAAACAAATTATTGTGTCGCCGTCGCGCTACCTCGATAACCCGTGTAATAAGTAGACTGACAGATGCGTTCATAGATGTGCTTTACACTTTGCACAGCTGCTGGCATACAGACCGCCGAGGTCTCATAAAGACGTATTATCCCTCCATCCGCAGACTGACGAGTCTATTCTGGATGTCATGTGATCATCGTTAACTAATGAAATCCTCTCCCTCAGAGTGCATGGTGCTGCTGGGGTCCATCGAGAGATCGGAAATAGTCGATCTGCTGGAGAGAATCTTAAGCCGGGAGAGGAGGCTTCGTCTTGCGTCTCCCCCCTACAAAGGTCAGAGGTCAACGGACCCATCGGGCAAGAGGGACTCCTTCCGGTATGTGGATGAAGAAGAGACGGTGATAGAAGAGGAAGTAAAGAAAGAGGTGAAAATGATACAAAAGGAGGAATAACAGAGTCTTACGATCACATTTAAAGGGACAGCTATCCCCATATATGTTTCTAGGCATCAATGAGGCTAAACAGTGTTTGACCCGCAGATCCCTTCAGTTGGGTTACCAGCCACGGCTGCAGGTTTCCTGGCTAGCGGCACAACTATAAATATACAGTGTGCATTATATCACATGCACTACCGTTCAAAGGTTTCCGGCTGTAACATAATTACAAAAGGGTTTTCTAACCATCATTTACCCTTTTAAACTTAAATTTGGATCAGCAAACACAATGTGCCATTGGAACCCAGGAGTGATGGGAGTGATAAAGGGCCATTGGAACACAGGAGTGATGGAGTATAAGGGCCATTGGAACACAAGAGTGATGGGAGTGATAAAGGGCCATTGGAACACAAGAGTGATGGGAGTAATACATTTCTAAGTGACACCAAACTTTTGTGAGGTAGTGTTATGTGCGTATCCTATCTAAGGCTTTCTATCCATGATATATCTAAGAAGTCTTGTTTATCATTATTACACACTGATATACTTCTTATTTTAACAGCCTCTAGAAGAATGTAATGGATCGATCAACCCAAAGAGTCCGGCTGAGACCACGAACGTCCCCCCGGAGCCAGGTAATACCCCCACTGCCGCTGCCAGGTAATGCCCCCACTGCCAGGTAATCCCCCCCCACTGCCCTGCTATACTGTAACCCTGCTGACATCAAAACCCAACACACAGTGATCTTATTGGCAGGCTAGGGTCTGATACAAATGTATGTATCAGATTAAAGTATCAATATCACTTTCAGATTACTGGATAAATCCCAGGAGCCCAGAAAAGTTGCTTTTTTATTACTTTATAAGTTTGTTTGTAAGAGATATTACGGTAATTGTAATATTTGTATATTATATTCGTAATAATCGTAATTATTTTTCTCTGTTTTATTGGGGGGGTCAGCATACAAATGTTTAAGGTGTTAATAAAGTATCAATGTGATTATGATTCCATTCGGCTCCTCCTGAGATGTTTCTATCATTAAACTTTTTTCTTTTTTCAGCCAGCTTTTGTATCAGGTTTCGCGCAGCAATTCAGAGGATATTCTGCAACTCCGAGGAGGCCATTCCAGAAGATCCGCCACAGGTTAGGGGGGAAGGAGGTTCCGTTTGGGTCTTTTAGGAGCCTCCATGGGAAGGATTATGTCACTTGTGGGATTTATATCTCAGAGGCTTTGTGGAGAGCACATGGCATGGGGAAGCAGTGCTCCGATATACGATGACTGCCTTCTTATCTCTTCCCAGGAACCTGAACTTGAAGACACCATGACACCAGAGGAGGTGAGGACAGAAGAGCAATAGAAGCCACCTAGAATAGAAGGGTTTGGGAAGACAGAATGGTTATCCAAAGGAAACATGGGCAACCGTGTTTAAACACTTTAAGAATCGAATGTTTGGAACTACGTAGCCTCATTCCCCAGACTAGACTCAATGATACAACTTGTAGCTGTAGAAGTTCATTTAGATACCCCCAGACACAGGGCAGGGTGAAGACCGGATAAACCTTAACATTGACGGGGAGTTTTAATATTTACAGATAGCCGTGTGGGAGCAGCAGGAACTCGGGAAACCAGCTTCATTTGACAGCTGCCTGATTGACCCATCACCATTCCAGTTGGTGGAGAGGACATCTTTGCATAAGGTGAGGTCAAGACCGTGTAACCCACCCGAGTTCCTCGCAGTTTCTTCACGTTACGAGTCTCACGCTGTCTTTCTCCTCCTGCAGACGCACACTCTCTTCTCGCTGCTTGGCATCAGTCACGCGTACATCACCAGCGGTGGAAAACTCAAAGGTGTCATTGCTCTGAAAGAGGTGAGGGCACATGTAGGGTAACGTGTAGAAGAAGGCAAGTGTGAGCGAGTAAACTTTACATGACTTGGTGACACCATCTGTGGTGGATCTGGCAGTCCGTGCCACAAACTACCTTCTTGTAGTAGCAGATCACAGCTCCACCTCACCACCACCATGGTCTTCAAACACGCGCCATTATCTCCATTTCTGATCGGTAATGGCGGCCGGTAAAACAGTTCCAACTTAATGAACTCCAGCTAAGCCCCAACGTATGGAACAAAGGAGTTTTAAGTACAAATGTTGCCCATATGATAATAGGTCTCTGTTTTACGAGCACTAAATCTAAAAGACCATAAAATATTTATCATGAAAGAGCAACGTGTGTTGCTCTGTGCACCTGAGACAATTATGGTACAAGAATAAACTTGCGCAACAAAACTAATAACCCAGATCGCAGGAAGTTTGTAATACACAACATTTACAACCCATCTCATAAATAGAAAAAAAAACCCAGACGCTTCTATTTTCCCAGCAAGAGATGAAAGCGTTTCTGTATGATGAGCCTCCGACATGTAGCTTGCTGGAATCTCTCTTGCAATAATTAAGAAGCTCTTGAGCGTCTGGAGGAAACAAGAGGTTTAGGATGTTTCTATAAACTCTCAGACGAAAATATGATTAAAAAAAATAAACATTTTCATGGCAGCTCTCAAAATTTCTCATTCCTTAATCAGAACTAGAATCTCGTTAATTAAAGGTTGGAGGCCTCTGATCGACACGCGGCTGCCGGGTCGAGTATCCACCATATAGAACATTCACTGATACAAATCTGAAAATAACAATAATAAAAGTAGGAATAGTCATTTTATTGTATGCCCATAACCTGATGACGTCTTACGCTGCCTGGAGCGCCTTGAATGTGGCAAATGCAAAGGTTTGGGGTCACTGAGCTGTTTTCTTGGAAAACAAGGAAATTTCTGGCTGTAACATAATTGCAAAAAAGGGGTTTTTAAATTTTAACTTGGATCAGCAAACACAACGTGCCATTGGAACACAGGAGTGATGGGAGTGATAAAGGGCCATTGGAACACAGGAGTGATGGGAGTGATAAAAGGGCCGTA
>VKOC01007887.1:0-11301 GCA_009364415.1 Spea multiplicata | reverse complement strand
CAGCTCTCAGACACATTTGCGAGTCCAAACTGCAGGGGGCGCGCAAGACTCTCAGGCACTTTTGTGCCGAGCGTTGTGATACATGTTCTTGGATTTCAAGAGCATTTATTAAAGGGGCATTTCAGCCATCATAAATGGCTGAAATGCCATTAAATCTCCATGGTGTCCCTTTTCCAAGTGCACAGGGGACATTCTGCAGTATCCTCCATATGCATTTGCCCCTTTCCCCACCTCCCAGCTATTTTCCGCGAAGGAGATGTGTTCAGACCCTTGTGTGCATGCACCGCAAGCATTTATTTACAAGAGAACACTTTCCTTCCACCGATTGCTAATTTATGTACTTGGTTGTGACTTAGTGATAACTTTTTTCTCTCCCATTTGCTACACCACACAGTATTACACCTTTGGTTTCAACAGGTTTTTTTCCCAATTTTAACCCCCGGGAAATTTATATGGATTTATAATTTATATGGATGATCTGATATAGAATATAAAATATTGTATGCTGTAAAATTATTTGATTAAAGCTGAACATCTGGTTTCACGTCTTATATTCTATACAGTAAAAAAATAAGTGTCCAGCATCAGTCAAATATAAGCGTGTATTGTTTGATTAATCGGACATCCATTAAGTAGTAAGATTTGAGAAAGCTGTGAAAACAACCTTTAGCATTGTCAATCTTGCAACTTTGAAAGGCTTATATTCTATTTTTAACAATCGTGGCAGTCAATGTAAGAAAATCTGGAAATTCGAGAGAAATAAAAAACCCTCACTAAGCAAAAATTTTCAGAAACATTCTCTGTTCAGGAATACCAGAAGACTATCAATGTTTGCCAATAAAAATACTGGTCTTGAAATAAGGAAGAAAGCATTTCTTAGGTATGAATTGGATATTTATTCTCCTCTTTTAACACTACCACTGCTTCCATGTTTAAGTTTTGTAAAAAGGTTTTTTGTGCTGCTTAAAATCTCAAAAGCTAGCTTTTAATACATCCAAGATCTTAATATGTAATTGGGTGGCTGCTAGTGTGTTTAATACTATTTGGTATTGGTGTTACAATAGGAATTGCACATATACTTACACTTAATTTACTGACAAATCCTCTGATATTTAAAACTAATGATGGGTACAACATCTAGGTAGGAGGTTCTCAACAAATCTCCTACCTAGATGTACTTTGCATTGACAGACTTCAGATTCAGAGCTAGTGAACTATCTCCCGAGAACAAGGTTGACCCAGACATGTAGGGACCATAGCATGGAAATGAACTTGGTGCATCTAAGCTCTGAACATATCCATTCTTGAACACTTAAATGACCGAAGACTTGTGCTGTATGTACAGAACATGACATTTTCAGTTATTGTATAAATAGAGACGTACAATTTATCAACTAATAAGATTTAGCTTACCTTACCAAAAACCTTAAGAGACCTGCAGATGCTCCCCATACTTTAAGGTTACTAGAGTACACTTGTTTTCCTTTCACAGTTTACAGCTGAATGCCATTGGGAAATATAAGTAAAAATAAAATGAGTATTGCAGTGTGCATACACACCTTTTTCATTACACTTGTGTTGAGTTTTAAGGGTGAGTCTTTAAGTTGGAACCTCTAGTTTCAAGGCTAATGCAATACCAATCAGTAAACCACCTGGTTGCAAGTGTACATGGTGTACATGGATTTCAAAAAGTATTATGATTATTATTATTATTAGTAGTAGTAGTAGTAGTAGTAGTTGTTGTTTTCCTTATTGTAATATATGCATATCAATGAGGGAGGATCATTAAAAAAATATGTACACAACTGTGAAAAATTACAACTGTTCTGTTGCAGAGAGATTGATTGTGAATGCACATCTGATTTAATGGTTAATACACAATACATGGATACGATTATCTGCCGTAGTCCTGGTTCCATAAACTAATGGATGGCCATCTAACCCTCTAACTCAATTACTATTACTGCTAATTGTGATTTGTCACAAAAATTGGTAGCATCTCTCCATGGAATGTGACTGCCAAAACTAGGACCCTAGTTTAACCATAAGTCTTCATGTAAAGCCTTGCTTCCCTGGTCACCTTGGTCCGATTCCTCTTTCTTCAGGTAGGAGAGTATTTGGCAAAACCTACTCCCGCCTACTCTTCACACACTTGTCCATTTCCTACTGACTTAAAGTGTTTGGGGGCAAAACTACCCTATACAGTTAGCCACTACCCAGAAGAGGGAGATCTCAGGGTAGCCTTCCATTGTATGTTCCCAGGTATGGTGATTGTGAGTGCATCTGTCACTCACTCACTCATGCTTCTGCTTTTTGGTGAGGCTACTACTAGGACACCGCAGAGTGATCAACAACAAAATTGCTCCCTCTGGAAAGAGTTGATATTTTTTAGATGCTCTTATTCATTCATATTAAAAACTATTAACCCCTTAATGACAAAGCCCGTACATGTACGGGCTCAAAATGCATTGTTTTTAATGGGTTTAGGGACCGCCCATTGTCCTTAAGGGGTAAATATCATTAGTTCTTATTTTAAGAACTCTGCATACATGACAAAAAGTAAGAAATCCACCTTGGTTCTTTTTGGCCAAGATCCATATTTCACTAATATACTGCCAAGTAGGTACAAGTACTTAACAAATTAAAGCTCAATACATGTATCTGCCATATCTGTAGATACACGTGTAAAAGTATAATAGACATAAATTTCCATAAAATGGAAAAGCAGCTCTGTACTGTTTGTTTCCTATGCCAGGGAACAAAAATTCAAAATATTAGACCACGTATGGTTTGCTACAATAATTCATATTGTGAACTAGACATTTCATTTGTACGTACTATTTAATTTTTGGTTACATCTGAACATCTAAGAAACAGTCTGTCTGGATTTAATCAAAACCAAATGGGATGCAAACTCAGCATAGAGCAACCAGAAGGAAGTCATTCTACGGAGGCAGAGGAGAAAGAGAAAAAGATAATGGTTGACAGTTTTACAGCATTGCAAGAAAAGGAGAAATTGTTGAGCTAAGTTAGTCCACAAATTAAAAAGCAAGAAACAATTCAGCAAACTTAAACCTGAAAACCGTAAAGATATTTGCGTGTATTTAAGAAGTACTGGATTGATGCGACTCGAGGTCTCACAGGAAAGGTAAAGTAGTGCATGTGTGTTAGACCCTGATGTTTTAAACGAATTGTGAAACCACTTTGTTTTAGTTGGAATAAGAACATGAAGCCGACGGCTATTTTGGGTTGTTTTAATATAATAATTTTTGCAGTTTGACAGTTATATAAGATATCAGACCTTAAATATTATAGGTTTGTGAGATGAAGAAGCGATTAAGCTTTATTATTTTTTTACAGGGCTTGCCTTTTTTGCTTTCCCAGTTCTCAGTTATAAGCAATGCAGTGTCTAAGGGAATACATCTGGAGCAGAATTAACTTTTCTCTTAAGGTTCAATTATTTTTCTCTTCTGCATCATGTAACCTTTCTACAGTAGATGCATTCAGGGCAGGAATACTCTACATGTGACCTGACCCTGGTGGCTCTGGGTCAACTATACAAACTGGATTTGGTAGGCATTAGAAAATTTGCAGGGGAAAATAAAAAATAGCCCTATTTTTTATATTATTTGGAGTTATAGTAATTTATGTACGTGTATAAAAATTGAGTTCTGATATTGTCAGTTCAATGTGACTTATTCTATCTCCATCACATTTATACAAGCATTTGTGGAACATCAGAATTAGGGGGTGTTGGGTTGGTGGTATAAACAGACATATATGTGAGGTTAGGGTATGTGTGTACCTGTGTATATGAATGTGTGAATCGAGGTATGTGTGTGGATCATCCGAATTATAATCACATTCACTGACCTGAAACGTCACTGATTAAGCCACACTCAACTGGCTAAACCCCAGCTAAAGTGGAGACTCCACCATAACTGAATATAAAATATTGGTTGTCCTATACTGGTTAGCATACGCAGGAACTTTTTATATTGTACCTGAAGGGGTCATGCATGGTAATGCCAGCGACTGGGAAGGGCACAGCCGACCATAACTCTTCCACCCAACATCAAAGGAGTGTAGTATCTGGGACCTTCTAGATGGACCCATCTTCCAGATTGCTCCCAGCACCCAGGTCAATCAATCAGGTCTGTCGTAAGGTGGGTATCACTATCTTGACTGTACTTGAAGCATCTAGGGATTCTCTGTGACATATACCCACTTAGAGCTCTTTGTAAAGGGACCATGCAGCACTCAATTTCGGAAGAAGACCCCAGTGACACCTGGGATAATATTTAAGACACTATCATCTTCAGTAATGTCCTCAGTTGTCTTTAGAGCTAGTCACTACAACTTGTCCTCCACCAGTTCCTGGTACCCTTCTCCTTTATTCTCAGCTCCCTTATCCTTCCTGGCTGTTTCTCCAGTTTTACCTGGCTATTGTTCCTTGGGATTTGTTTCCTGGAAAGCTCTCCGGCTTTTCGTATATTAACCTGTTGCTGACCCCAGCTTGCACTAAGGCTACTTATTTGAGACTTGTTAACCTGCTGCTGACCCCAGCTTGTACTCCTGTTCCTAGCCCATCTTGCTTTACAGGAAGGTAGTGGCTTTGCTGACACACTCTCTGTCGCTCTGTGAATATTTACTGGTCAAATGACTACTCTGCAAAAAGAGTTTCAAGTCCTTCAGATTCAGGTAAGCCCCAGAATTTCCTTCTGACTGTGGAAATTGTTTGGGATAGACAGGGAGGTCTAATGACCACCTAATATATTAATAGAAAATATACACTTCTAGCAGATGTTTGCACAATGTAAAACTTAAGTCAGAGCCACTGATTGGCTGATGTTTTAATAACCCACCAAATAATATCTGATGCATATCCTGATTTTATACAGTCCAGATTAATAATTATTAAATGTTCAATTGATTCACACAGATTAATTTAAGTTGGAAACTACATACTTTTTACCAAAAAGTCTCATTATTCTGTATGTTACGCAAAGAAAACCGAGCATTGTAGATATTTTTAATATACCCGATAAAGGACCACAAGCCTCGGATGGAATGATGGCTGTAAAGTGCAGTTTCAGCTTTTCTGTTTTCGTGGCGCATGATCTAATTGAGTTGAAAATAAATTTCCATGACTGTATAATTTTAAACATATGCTATTATGATGATTTATATGCTTTGTATGTGGTACTCATAAATATTCTGGAAATGAATAAATATTTATTGGTTTATGAATATTTGTTGTAGTTTTTGAAGACCAGTGCATGATCTATATTACAAAATAAGTGATGGTGTATGTAAAATGCATGTCTCCAACATTTCATTTTATTAGAGTGACCTTTTTTGAGAGCTGCTAAAAAATGTGCTGAAAAGAGAATTGTATTAGGTTACTATGGTGTTTTCTATTAATATGTATTTCTAATTTAGCTGTGCTTCATACACTATGCCATTCCTACAGATGTGCAATAAGTAACTTGGAGTACATCATCAGGTACTTTAGCATGTGCACATACTTTGAGTCCTCCTGAAGAAAATAAGAAAGTGCAAAATGCTGTATGGTTAAGGGTATGCAGATGTCCTACCTGGCATGGTTTTGAAAACATTGCTACATTTTCCTCTCCCACATTCAATGGAATACAGTGTATATTTTGAGCAATCAGTTGGTTGGAGACCCAAAAAGTGCTTTCCTCCAAAGTTACTGAGCAATCAGTTAGGGCTCCATACTTGATTTTACATAAAGTGTATATGTTTCTTGATACACCACTGTAATGTCCTATAACGCCAATAATCAACCTGGAATCGACCAGAAATGGATTTTATTTGTGGTATCTGTGGTCACGGACTAAGCTTAGTAATCAGGTCACAATACTGTATTTGCAGGTATAAAATAATGTAAAAAAATTATTTGGAATTCATCTACAAATAGGCAATGATAAGTGGTATATTATTGCTAGCCAACTGCTTTCATGTTTGTGCTGCTTAATTAACATTATCTTTTCAAACAAAACTGACTTGCCATTCTTACAAGCTTCAAGCTTTGGTAGATTTTGGTCTCATTTTTATTTTGGATGTTTTTATGACATTTAGGAAAAAATGTTGCTAATAGGCAATGATAATCAAAGACAACTGAGTCATGTACAGAGTATTTTGTATCATATTAGCTTCTTTCATTTCTTCAGGCACATGATTTGTCAAAGTTCTTGTGATTATTTAGGTAATCAGTCTGTTCTGGGTTATTCTAGTCCAGAAGAAAAAAATATATGATGTTAAGGAATGAATTAAGTATTTTTGTCCTATTGAACAGCGCACACAATTTTTTTATATATATATATTTTGGCTCTCAAAAACGGATTTTGTTCATGTTAAATACATATTGGAATCCAAAGCATGGAATCAAGTGCATTTTACTGCATGCAAATTAATTATGAGAGCTATAAAACAAGTCTTCAACAAAACAAAACATACTGCGGTCTTCAAGTGAAGACGCAGTATGTAACCGGCGGTGCGGAAGGGGTTAACTTGCATATATACAACTGTGCATATATACACAGTGCTATACTAGGGCCGTATAGCACTGTGATAAACTCACATCTACCAAATAGTCTAGGCTACTAAAAAATAGATTTCAAAGGAAGAAAGAGATTTTGGAGCATAAAATAAATTACTAGGGTCGAGGATATTAGGTGCTTTTAAACAAAATGCTTTACCTGAATTGAATCTTTTCCAATATACTGAACAAAAATTTCATGAAAAGATCTACATTTAGAAGGAATTTGCATCACACTTGTATATGACTTTCTCCTGTGTAGGGCTGTTAGACCAGTGAGACTGTAGTAAGATGCTTATATCATAGTGCCACCTATGAACAGATATGGCTGTAGGGCCAAATCAAGAAAATTATCAAATGGACAGTCTGGTAGTCTGTTTCATGAACCTGAGAAAGAACAGTTGTTGGGATCAGGAAACTTAGATAATTCAGTCTTGATTCTTGACACCATTCATCGTTCTCCCAAGAATAAATAAAATTACAATTCATGAACACCTTTACTAGACTGTAAGTCTTAAGGAACTGCATATCCAAATGCAAATGTTTGAGTTAAAATGAGTGGGGCTGTCACTCATATTTGATAGGGAAAACCTTATAATCTGAATCATAAAACATGTCTGTTTTACAGTAGTTTTTTCTTGTATGATTTGCTGTATGGGACCAATATAGTCATTCCTATTCTTGCATCCAGTGATAAATTATGTACAAGCTTATATAACAGCTTTATACATCTGACCCCTGAAACCATAAACTGGACATTTGTAATTTGTCAAGAAAGTCATGAGATGCATGAAATGATCAGATGACAAAAATAAAATGAGGCCTTTTGTGCAAAATTTGGCAAGCTAGTGTGACGCTTCTTAAACATTGGACTTTTTCTCAACACAAGATCTAGTGTATTGCATGTTGATAGTTTGTCTCCATGTATTTTTTGTAACTCTGTATAGTCTAACTAATTATTTCTTTTTTTCTCTTAAGATGATTTTCCTAAATGAGTTATCTCCGTGTGGCACTTCATTACTGAAATAACATGCCCTGCACTCTGCAAAACCTATCCAACAGCCGGGATACTTGACATGTCTGTGGTCATTCGGAAAAGGAGCTGGGAGGACCATGAAACTCAGTGGCTGGGATTGTCTTCAAATATTGCTGTTTATGACGCATTGTGTTGTCGTGGATTTACAACAGATCGTTTAAAATCAACTATGGAAGAGCATGAAGTCTTGGCAGAGAAACAAAAAGGTGCTTATTCCTCCTTTTCCGAATGCTGTTCCCTTGGGCATTATAATGGGGTTTTTGAAAACCAAGGACCATTATCGAACAAAGCTGATGAAAATGATAACTTAGAGAAGGAAGGTGTTCATAGGTCCTCTGACACAAGTAGGGAGGCAGTGGCTAGTTTTCCTGGAGAAGATGAAAAAACTAATTTCTCAGAAAATGCCATTGTGCAGTACAGTGAAGAAGATGTCTCTGTAAATAAGGTTGTAGAGGAAAATGGCAAATATGAGAAGACTGAAAAATGTAAAGCAGACACGATCCATGCAGCCAAACAGCCTGCAAACGGGGTTCAGAAGGACACTAATAACAAAAACAACCAAGACAGTTTGAAAGAATCCGACTTTATAATAGATGCAACAAAAGAGATATTATGTAAACATACAGATGTGGAGGAAATTGTTACGTCTGGTGAGCAGCTGCTACAGTCTGCTGTAATTGCACAACAACGGAGAAAATTTGATGCTTCTAAAGATGTGCATGAAAAAAAGATCTATGATGTGGTGCTTGATGATAACCATTGTGGTCCGTGCTCTGCTGTTTGTAGTCAAATATCTGAAACTGGTCTCCAAAGCTGCTTTATTGGGTCTCATCTCTGTCCAAATGGAGTCTTAAAAGACAACTGTGTGCAGAATATCAAGCTTAAGGGTTCAGATAATCCAAAGAAAAACCCAGGGGTTATAAAACCAGAGTTTGCACAGTGTTTACAGTTCAAAGATAATGGAACTAGCAGCGCTTCAGGATATGGCCATGTCCGACTTCGAAGAAAAAAGGTAGGGCAGATACTCAAAGTAGACAAAGATCATATTTGTGTGTTACATATCATATACATGATATGTAACACACACTTATACCACATATTACTGCTACTTAAAGTGACAGTCTAGTGTCCCATAAAGCCCCAATCAATGAATAATGCTGTTAAATCATAAATATTGATTTCAATGGGGGGTACATTCCTTCCACTGATTTGCTGCTTCAGTGGCAAGAGATGCTAAACACAGAGGGATGGGAAGCTGCAGCTCTCAAATTTTTCCTAAGGTAAGCTACCCCTCCCCCAATGTTGAACATTGCCAATGAAAGTACTTACAAGGTACTTCCATATGCATTCATTGTTTAGGGAGATTCTTGGCACACTGGAGCATCCCTTTAAGCATGTAACAACCAAAACTTTGTCTGATACAAGAAGTATGTATTTAAATGAAAAAAAAGGGCACACTACATGGGATCTGCACAATTTATACATATCTTCAGTGCCAGACTGGCCATGGCGTAGCGGCCCTAGCACTTTCAAGTGCGGCCAATAGGTGGATATGAGTGGCTACTTTTGTGTGACGTAGTAAGCCAATGGTCCACCAGGCATTTGCTCAGTGTGCCAGTGTGCTTTGCATGGCCTCCACTGATTTTTTTTTAATTATTGTTTTTGCTTTTGCGTGGAAGTTTCTGAAATGTGCGATAAGCCAGTTTTAAGCATTTTTTTCTTTCAGGCATGTTTTCAGTGGTCTGGTATTGGTTTTCTATTATTTTAATGTTTAAACCAGAGCTATTTTAAAAATGTTTAAATACTGTAAAAATTTTGCTAAAGGAATACATGGCAGAAAACATCTTGACTGCTGCCAAAAATGTATAGTTTCTAAATATGCATTAAGTTATACATTTTCATAGGTTGCCAAGTAAGTCTAGACTGTTTCATCCCATCAATTTAAGATACCTTAAATGGAAATAGATAAATTATATTGTTGAGTTTAAATGTTACCTCTCTTTCTAGGCTAGAACAGATTATAGTTACTGTCTTGGAAAATGAAAAGCAGATTGTTTTAAAGGGGCAGTCTCACAGAAACATTAAATATAATTATATATATATATATGGAGTAAAAGTGGGTTTTATTTCATTTTATTCCAATAAATGCCCTTTATCTGCAGACCTGTAGGTTGTCTTTGTAGACTGATGTTACTGATTATTTATGGCAATAAACCAGAGGCTACCCAGGGTGCTTAATGAGGGAGTGGGTGCTAGCTGCACGAGGGATGAGCCGTAACTGGTCAAGTAATATACTAAGCTGAAACTGGAGCAAAGTCAGGACTAGCCAAAGTTACTAGTCAGAAGGTCAAGCTGGCCGAAGTCAGAAGCCATAAAGCGTAGTCAGGACTAGCTGAGGTCTGTAGCTGGGAGGTCAAGGTTGTCAAGTTCAGAAGCCAAAGAGAGATGAGAGAGTGGAGCGTAGTCAGGACTAGCCTAGGTCAGTAGTTGGACTAGACCAGAGGTCAAGGTAACCAAGGTTCAGAAAACAGAGTGTAGGAGGGAGGGGGGTAGGAAATGCTAAATTACATGACATGCACTAGGGAACAGCAACCAAGCAATTTTGAAAAGGGCACTAGACATTTTAAATACCAAAAATGGTGAATGCTCTACTAAATTAGAATGGTGAGCCTTTAAGAAAGGTTCTGCTTGTGCATGAACATACCAGCCATCACACGCACGATGAAGAAATTGCCAGAAATCTGCAGACAGAACATCGAACTATTGCAGAATCAACAGGGGTGTACCTAGATTATTTGGCACCTGGGGCGGGTCCTGTAAAGTATGTGGCACCCCACACACACTTTAAAACTGCATAACTGCTATCATACTGAGGCAGACATTGACGGTGGTACAGCCTAACTTCTATCATTATATACTGAGGCAGACATTGCCGGTGGTACAGCATAAATCCTATCACTAAATACAGAGCCAGACATTACAGTGGAACAACATAACTACAATCACTATACACTGAGCCAAAAAACATAACTGCTACCATTATATACTGAGGTCGGCATTGACCGTGCTACAGGATAACTGCTATCATTATATACTGAGACTAGGGTGACAACATCAGCCATGTTTTCCAGGACACATATACTTTTACATACTGTTGACCAGACCAGATAAAGTCCTGCCCGGCAGTATGGATGCCCTGCAGTATGGATGATATATTGACTCATGGAATGGAACCAATTATGCAGTTTGTAATGGTACAGCATAACTCCCATCATTCTCACACACTTACTAATGCATTCTCACTCACTCACACTCTCTCTCCCTCCCTTTGAATGTCTCCCAACCTTTATTCTGTCAATTTTCCTCCTCCACCTCCTCTTCTTCCTTTTCCCACTTTTTTCTCTGTCTTCTTCTGATGCGGTGGATGTGGCTTCAGTTTTGTGTGTCAGGATGTGACATCAAATTCCAACGCACAGCATCAATTGCCAGCGCACATCACAAGGGAACATAATCTGAGGTCTGTATTAACAGACCTCCTGCTCCCTTGATTGATTTTAAGCCGGGTAGAGGGAGATCTTTGATTTCCTCAACTGAGCCTGCTCCTCTAGCGGCAGACTTTATAGTCCGACTCTGGAGGGATGCGCACCCGATGCCGGCCTGGTGGCATTCCCCTGATGAGTGGCACCCGGGGCGTACTGCCCCC
>VKOC01007886.1:0-13706 GCA_009364415.1 Spea multiplicata | reverse complement strand
TGTTTTGGAGGTGGAGGAGGCGGTGGTGGCGGAGTGGTACTCTCACAGCAAGCGGTGGCCCGGGTATCTTATGAACATTACCATTCCATATTAGACCAAATGCAGAAGCAGAAAGAACACATGAAAGCAGCAGAGGAAAGAGATGCCAAGCTAAAAGGCGGCAAGGAACCCTCTGACCTCGTGAACAGGTATGCGCTTATGCATCGGCTGTCTTCGTACTACGAGTCCAGTGCAATCACAGAGAAACCGACTGCTTCATTTATACCTCCAGGGCTCCCAATGGCCCTGCTGCTCACTTAGCCTTGCCTGATGGTGATGCTGTGAAGAAGGAATTGAAGAGACTGGAGGACGTTTCAAAACAGGCATTTGCAAACAGGTTGGGTTTTCATTTTAGAGCTGTTGAAAAATAATTTGATTTGTGGATTGTTAAGACTATGTATCGTTGAAATACCCCGTGTGGGACGTATTGGGTGTATTAATGTGTCCTTCCGCTCGTCTTGCAGACATAGAGGTCATGCCGCTGCAGAAAGGGCCAGACAGGTTGAAGAGTTTTGGCAGAGGAAGCGGGAGGCAATGCAAAATAAAGCACGTGCCGAGGGACATATGGTATGGACGTCTGCCTGCTTTTTAAATACTGTGATCACATGTGGCCGGTACCATTCAATGAACATCTTTTCATGGTAGGGAATGAGCTTCCAGACATCACGGCAGCCAAACTGAATAAATAATTTGGCCCAAAAAGTACCAGGTCTCTCAGCCCTTAGCGTCATCTCTATTTACTAGACTCTTGCTGGTTCTTAGTTAAGACGTAGGTGTCCCCATAAGAACAGTAATTGGGGTCATAAACATCACTTAGGCTATACATATGTTAGTTACTGAGACATTCTGCTGAATTCCTCCTTGCATTTGCAAAAGGAAAAAAATGTGCGGCTATGTTATCTTATAGAAGGAGGAACACTGTATTTGGGCATTGATGGAGTGATTTAGCACTTTGGGTGGAAATTGGGTGAAATTACCAGGGTGTGTAGAAGAGCTCTATAAAGCTATATGTTCACCTATAAGCTTCTGCTTCTAGATCATGCCATTAACCCATTCTCTTGTGCTGGCTTTGCATTTAATACTTGTCTGTGATTTTCCATATGGGTTCATATAATCGGCATTGCTACCCTACAACAAGGTCACAATGCAGAAACCTGTTTGGCTGATCTTCTTTTCTTGTTTCTACACTCCAGCATATAATTGACATGCTGCAATCTATAAATCACTTTAAATAAACCGTAAATATTTTTTTTGCCCAAAAAAATATCTCTCCTGACGTTGAATTGTGTGTAGCAGGGTCCAGGTATTTGAATTTTTCTTAAAATGAGTTACGAGCTCAAAGGTATATCAATGCACACACATTTGTAAAGGACACTATGCCCTTATTCCTCCGCATAGACCGTCATTCTTGGTCTCGGCAGTGGGTAGGCGTTTTGGGGTAGCCTGGGACATTGTGGAGGTTTCTCGTAGCCCCCACCATTCTTACACTTGATACATTAAATGGTGAACAGGATGCCCTGTACAGCCTGGCAGCTGTCTATGGAGGCAGGTCAATCTCTTCAGGAGGAGGCAAAACCCGAAACAAAGAAGAACAGGTAGGCTTCCTGCATGCCATGTGGCTGGCATCGCAAGCCATTAACATAACGACGGTGCATGTATATTTCCCAGGACCTCTTAGCTGTATGTTAACTGTACTAACACGCTAGGGTTTGCTGTGATCACTTCCCGCATCTCTGTCTCTGCTGCTCCGTGCGTCTTGTCCTGGCCATGTACGTGTTTTATGTTCCATAAACCCTTCACCTGCCTCTGGGACCTTTAATTTTGCCATGGTAAAACAATGTGATGCTTAATCATTCTATGTTATCCGTCTTTATTCTATGTTATCCATCCTTAACCTCAATGTTCTTCTTCACCAAGCATAACAAAAAAAACTTACCATTTCCAAGCCCTAGTCTTTCGTTTGCTAGTACATTAATTTTATTTTAAAAAAAACACTTTAAATAACTGTCACTTCACTCCTGACTTTGTGCCAATGAGACGCCCGGCAAATGTAACAACTTCATGAAATATATTGGATTGTATTTCCGGGCTGCTGGCTAAACTACTTGTAAATTGATCAGTATGTAATTATATAGTAAACATCATTTTATCCGTATATTATCAACCAGTCATGTTATCTGTGCATGATTGCTTCCACGGTATCTGTTGCTTAGCCCTTTGATGAAAGTCCACTTGTAAAGAGCAACATCACAAATTCCTTTTTTTTTTCCTTCTAACTTATAGTAATTATTTTTTACATAACTTCATAGCTAGTTTGTGTGCTATAAATTTTCTTTAGTCATATACAGGGGAAATGCACTCTATGGCCAGCGGGGGGCAGTAGTGTGTTCTTCTTTTAGATACCATTAACGTTTTTGGGTTTGCATCATACAATATGGGTGTTTGGTAATATTATAAAATCTATTCATGTAACTATTAAATGTTCTGTGTATAATTCAGCAGATCTAGTGTATATAATATCTGATAGAGCAGAGACATACATTTAGACTTGTGGTTTATTATTTATTATTATCTTTTATTTATATAAATTTACGCTCTTTGTAGTCCTTAGCAAAGAGAAAGCAGACACTGGTCTTCTGATTAGAAAGTGAGCAAGTAAAAAAAAATCAATGGGTTATTAAGTTACTTCTTTTAGTTATAAATTACATTTCCAGCATGGAAAGTCACAATCCTTCCTTTTTTTTATGTATACATTATTCTGTGCCATGCGATTGAAAAGGAAAAAAAATGTTTTCTGTATCGAAAAGCTTCATCACCTAAATGTTTAAAGGGAGTTCCTGCCAAATGTTCTCATTAACAATAGAATGCTCAGTCTCAATTGGCCAGCCTGATTCTCTGACTAATGAAAGTTTATGGAGGAACAGACTTCATTAGCATTGCCGTAAAGCATCAGCTCAGTGTGGTGATTGAACAGGGAAAGCCACATAGGATATCACATGACTGACAACAATGGCGGCCTTCAGGTCTGTAGATAAAGGAGGTTTATTGGAACAAATATAAGATAAAACTAGCTTTTTGTCAATGCTATCCATTAAAATTATATACAGCATCGTATTTTATCGCCATGGAGTGAAATATTTTTCCCCATTGGATTTCCCCTTTAAAAGTGCGATGCTACAGTACCAGTGACTGGCCAGAAGCCCGGTCTTGCTTACTCCGATAACAATAAGAAAACATAACATTGTTTTCTAATTCAGTTTTTCTCTATTGACTACATTTTTTACCCTTTAGCGTTTTTGGTTTTTTTTGCATGTTCTAAAATCCTGTTGCCATCCGTAAGGACCCGTGTCATCTATTATTTATTACATTGTGTAGTCGGCGAGCAGAACATGCCGACCCGGTTTGCAGGTAAAACATAGGAGTTTTTTTCTTGTTTTCTCACAGGAATATTTGGCAAGACTGCGCCAGATCAGGCTTCAGAATTTTAACGAGCGACAACAAATCAAAGCCAAGCTACGTGGAGAGAAGGCGAGTGGCGCGCCTAGCTATAGCATTGTAGCTGGGGTCGGTGTAGCACCTTGTGTGGTCCACGGCTCGTTGGTATAATTAATATACAGATCAATAGTATACAAACATTCACATAAACAATAAATAACTTCCTGCCTAACCATGATATGTATGGCTTCATCGTGGTCATATAGGACATAGATTCCATTCGGAGTCCCGGACACAAGAGACTGGCATCTTATGACTCGATCAAATGCCCGACTGAGGACATTACGCTTGGACATTGTCCAGAGGAGCATCCGATGATGCCGGAGATTCTGCTAAACTTTGACCGTTCATTTCAGTTCCTTCTTGTATTGGCTTTATGTATTTTCTGTATGGGGCAAGTTGTGTATGATAGAAGCCGACAGCCATTGGCACATGATGATGGCTTCTTCTTGTGCCGTTTTTGACCTTTCTTTTAAAAAAGCCGTGCCTAGACTATGGTGCTCGCCACCTTCTCTTTGTATGGAACTTGGTATCGTGTTTTTTAAGCAGGATTTATGTGGGTTAGTAGTCAAATTCTTTTTTTTACTTTTTAATAGGGGGATGAAGGCGACACCGGTAGCAACAGCAGCAACGAAGACGCTGAACTAAGAAGAAAGAAAATTGAAGCCTTGAAGGTATTGGGATTCTCGCTGTTACATGAAAGTGCTGGCCCGACACCTTTAATTCAGGTTGTAATTGTAAGGCTCCCCGTGAGTGCCCTCCGGGGCTTCAGCCCTGAACCTACTCACACTTTGTTTTTTCTCTTTCTACAGGCCCAAGCAAATGCCAGAGCAGCTGTGCTAAAGGAGGAACTCGAGCGAAAAAGGAGAGAAGCGGATGATAGAGAAAAGAGAGCCTGGGAAGAGCATGTGAGGAAAAGCTGCTTTTATCATTATTATTTATAATCATTTGTCGCTTTCATTAAAAATCACTGTTGTACCTTATCCTCCGGCAACATTCCTAACACTACGATATGTGGAAGAAATACTGTACTCACGTCAAATATTTATACGTCTCGGGGGGCTTAATTGCAACCTGACTTCAGATGAGTACCAGTAGCTTGAAGAAACAGAGAAGTCTTCTTAAAAATCTTCTTAAAAATCCACCATCAATCAGCCAATCATTGGCGCAGAATGTCAGGACATGAGATGGATGGGAAGCTGCAGCTCTGCAGCTTCTTCCCAAGGTGTAAAGTACCCCCTCCCCATTTGAACAAGGCATATGAACTGTCTTAGAAAGTACTTTCATATGCTTTGTGTGTTTGGTGGACTCCCTGTGACTCCGGAGGACCCCCTGTGACTCCGGAGGACCCTTTTAGAGTGTAAATGATGTCTGGAGTGACATGCTGGTAGAGAAGGACTCTTTTCTTTTGAACGCCTCAGACTGGCTGCGCGTGAGAATTCTTATTCCTCCTCATGAATTGTGCACAATTGCTTAATATTAAATGAGGCAGAAATGTGTCAGGCTTACAAAGAATTCCGTGGGGGGCTCCGTAATATACGCACGGCTGTAAATAAAGCCCATATTTTTGTTCTTCATGGCAGCTTTGCTACCACCTTTGATTTCCCCGGAGACGTCAGCGGTCGCGTTTCCATTATGGGGTGTAGTAAAGCACGGGGCGCTGGTTCCGGGGCTGCGTTCTCCGCGCTCGGGGCAGACGGAAATAAAGCTGTCGGGGTTAGCAGCTTATAGTCCGTCTCGAGACGATACAATGGGCTCATTGACACAGGCAGGCATGTTGTTTTTATGATCCCCTAGATATCAATCTAATTAAATGTACGGGGGAGAAAAAAGTATAATGAACAACACATCGTGAGATCTATACGGGGTTTTTTTTTATTTTATTTTTTTATACACACTCCAGTTGCAGCAGAACCGTGCAGTTGGCTGATCCATCTACTGCCATTAACCCTTTGAGTGCTGCTAGGAGTGGGGTGGGGGAGCTAGCTTTTTTAAGGTCAAGCCATGACCGGTTTTGGTTATTTTTTTTAAAAAAGAATTTGAATTCCATATATATATTATATATATATATAACACAAAACCAAAGGACAGCTTTGTGCTACGATATGTTATCGGATAGTTTCCGGAAGTTGCTTTTCTTATAGAAATGGCCATTCTTGCTATATATAGTCTATACATTTTTTTTTACTCATCTGAAGCACACCGCTTTACAATTATAGACGGCACGCTTATTTAACAGAACAGAACGCTCTTATTGGTAAAAAGCTATAACATTTTAGAAAAAGTCCAAGTATCTAACGTGACGTCGGGTCTAAACTGGATGAATCGCTGTTAGTTGAGTTGATGTAAAATGGGGCTAGCAGTAGGAACAATGATAGAACAGGATAGAACCTGCAGAGCTTGCCATCAACGATTTACATAGTGGAAAGAAAGAACTGAAGTAAGTGACAGTTTAATGTAACCGGGCTGCTGTATTCATGTAAAATCTTATACCATAATATAGAGGATAGTGAAAATGAAACAATTGTGTGCTCTGTCGGCTTGTGGTTAGGTGTTTGGCACGTGGTTTTCCGCTACCACAGAATGGCGTCCCTGTCTAGCGTGTACACCGTAGCCACAAAACCCGAGACAAAACACATAATCGCCTAAAGCCAGCGGCCCTGTCTGCCGGCGAAAGGTTAATTGTTACTAAAGTTATTCTTGTGTGGTCTTCCAGGTGCAGGACCTGTTTATTTGACATGTGGCGTTAAGAAAAGCTTCCCTCGCTTGTCTTTGCACATACAGCTAGCATTTACAACGATGGCTTCATTTTTTAACAACCATCTACCTTTTAACAACTTGAAGCTGTTTGACTTAATCCCCCGAACGGTTGAAACGCTTTGTACGAAGGTGACGGACGCACGAGTTGCGATTTTTCTAACTCTCTACCAAACGATCTCGGAGCAACAACTGGAATTATTCCATAGGCTCTGTGAATGGCTCTTTGAGATATAGAATACAGTAAATGCCTTTACGCTTGTTTAGTGGGAACGGTATCCCAAGACATTTACAAAGAATGTTATTCCGGCTGTGGCGATGCTCCTGTCCCATTGGGATTATTTTATCTGGTCACACGTTGCATATAATCCCAATACCCCAGTGTCATTCCTATTCATTCACTGAAATCTGGATACATGAAGAGTGGATTTGGACGTGGGAAGGGATTTCTTAGCTGTGTGAAGCAGGAGGGAAGAATCTGTAGTTTTTGTGTGTGCCGTTTGAACTTGGTAGATAATTACGTGTTTTCATTTACAGAGAAGGTGGTAGGTAAGTGGAACAGTGTTCCAACAGAAGTGGTAGAGGATAACAGTGAGGGAACTTAAACATGTATGGGATAGCCATATGGCTATTCTGAATCTAAGTACACAAAACACACCAAGAATGAGTGCATACCCAGCGAATACCATTCACAAAAAGAAATTGCTAAATTTAGCAAAAACGAGGATTATGTGCAGCGTTTCATGTAAACCTTTTGTTAACGTTTATGCGATTCTTCTGCTGTTAACGTTAATGTGGTTCTTCTGCTGTTAACATTTATGCGGTTCTTCTGTTAATGTTTATGCGATTCTTCTGTTAACGTCAATGCGATTCTTCTGTTAACGTTTATGCGATTCTTCTGTTAACGTCAATGCGGTTCTTCTGCTAACGTTAATGCGGTTCTTCTGTTTTTAACATTTAGGCGGTTATTCTGTTAATGCGGTTCTTCTGTTGTTAACGTTGATGCAGTTCCTCTGTTTTTAACATTTAGGTGGTTATTCTGTTAATGTGTCTTGCAGTTGGCAGCACGAGGAATCAAGAACCACAATGTGCCTTTTAGTGCAGTAGGAGCAGCACCTGGTTCTCCCAGCCATGCAAATGTTTCAGCCCAGGGTTCTCCGGCCAGAGGCGCAGCTCCAGTGAAACTCAATGCACCAGTAATCTCCATGACCTCAGCGCTGAAGAATGTGGGGGCTGTATGTTTGTTTTTGTTTTTTTTTTGGGGGGGATTCTGTACTAAAAAAGTAATCTTTGTAATCCTTAGGATCATTTTATTGACAAAATTGTGGGGGGAAAAAGTTGCTCTGTGATCAATACAAAGGCATAAACCTCAGGCATCAGCCAGTCATTCCTTTACACATAATTCATTTTATGCACAACTATTGCAAGGTTCTTTACATCTGGTAATGATGCTGAAGAAGCGCTTCTTCCACTGAGGTTTACCTAATCTTTTGTTTGTTTCTCTCCTGGTAAAAGGAAGAAGCTGTGCTAGCAGAAGTAAGGAGTGCTGCAGAGTCCAAAAAAACAGAAACCTCAATCCAAGTAGGTGGTGATGTGTGATTTTTCTTTTTTCTAACGCTTGTTCATTATGTTGAGCACTTTAGCACAGTAATGTTTCTTTAAAGTCCCGTCTGGTGCCAACAAGCGGGGCTTTTCCGAAGCAATTTCCGAACCACAATAGAAACCTGCCAATATGGCTACACCATGTATTATAATGCCAGAGGTCGTCGTACCAAAGAATATCTTTATCCACCAGTCTGTTGTTAGATGAAACTTGTTGGGCTCTGATTATTTCGGGTTTAACAATACTCACTCCACTATTGTGTTTTCAGAATGAAAAACGTGAAATACTTCGTAGACTAAATCAGAACCTCAAAGCTCAGGAAGAAATCGAAGACGGCAATCAGAACCCAGAAGTGAAGGGTGAACGAGGCGTCACCAAGGAGTCTCAGCAGGAGAGTGGAGATCAAGAAGCGGGTGATCGGAAGAAATGGCAGGCAGAACCTCCCCCGGTGATCCCCCTCGCCCAACTCACACTCATAGAGGACACGGTGGTGGCTGATGAGAGTAAGTCCCCGCCAAGCGGCAGGATTGGTAACTGCTCGCACTACAATTGGCTCACTAAATATAAATAGGTTCTTAAAACCTACCTTCTCAAAGGCTTCTCACCCGATATTTATCCTAGGCCATTTTTACCTCAGGGTTGTCGTATTTTCAGGCTTGCTCGGTAGGAGGCCACAGAAATGTGACCTCTTTGGTTTTTTAAAAAGTGGTTATTCTGGTCATTCAAGACTTTAATATAATCCAGATATGTAATCGGGGTCCTTTTTCCTATAATTTTTAATCTTCTCTACTGCCTCATTTACCAAGTTTTTTTTTTCCTGTTTGTTGACGGAGACAATGTCATCCTAGATGATTAGACATGTCATTAGCATAGCTTTGGACATGAAAATGTTTTTTTTTCTCCTCAATACCTTGTTAATATTTCCATATTAACCTAATAATTTACAAGATTGTTCCAGGTTTGCCGATACTCTCTCCACTATTGTTTTTTTCAGACTGAAAAATGTGAAATACTTTGTGACCTCTTTTTCTTAAGAAGCGGTTATTCTGGTCATTCAGGATTTTAATATAATGGTTTATATCCATAAATAAATTCTTGGGAATAGCGTTGTACAGTATATAGCGTTCCTGTTTTTAGTGTGGGTATTCTCGTAGGTCTTACAAGTGAGGAGGTCATCAAGCTGGATGTAGGCGAACCACAAAGGCGCCTATGGGGGAAAAGTCCGGCTGACTCCGTGCTGCGAATCCTCGGCGAAGCTGAACTTCAGCTCCAGACTGAATATCTCAAAGTGACAGCAGGTAGGCCTCATAGTGTACGGTAATACCGCTAGGTTTGTGAGGGATATTTTGGGAGTTTGTGCTGTTCTTTTCTAGGTTACTTGTACTCCTTTATTTGTCTCCTAAAGTATGAATGTTGTTTGTTTGTAAGTGTGCCCCCAGCAGTTAGTGTCCTATTTTTTTAGAGCCACTTCCCACTTTTGTGAAGCTCAACAACCTTTTGCCGCACATCACAGCTTTATTCTTTGACCTTACCCATTGTGATGAATGGCTAAGGAAATGTGACCTATGTGTTGCCTATTATAATCTCTTTCTGTAGTTGAACCGTGCACCGAGACCGATGAAGCTGATGCTCCGCAAGATCAGCATCTCGTTCAGGAAATACTAGGAGATTCTTCTGGGGTCAGTGATGATCTGGTTGGATCTAAAGATCAAAAGGTACCAGAGCCTGAGGACCCACAAAAACCAGATGTCGAGCTCATTGCTGAGAAGTCGCTGGGCCAGCCATGTGGTATGAGGTTTTACGTTTCTAATGCAAGTTTGGTGTAATTTACATGAAATCAGTGTTACAATGTGTTCCCAGATATTCCATAAGCTGAGGGGTCTTACACTTCCAACATTACCAAGGGTGATATATTAAAACTTCTGATGTGTACCATGGGGTTCCTTTATCATATTTAAGTAGACTTCATTTTCCACTCTGCATGCAACAATAAACCAACCACGAACTATCCATGTCTTATTGAAGCTTCAGAGCACATGTAGAGGATCAATCACACGAACTTGGAGGACAGGTACATTTAAAAATATGTGGTTGCCAATGATATTTTTCCATTTTTCTAAATCAAATCATTTTGTAGTGAAGATGGCTCCTCAAACCTTTTCATTTCACATATATTTTTTTGTAAAGAGTTACATATAATTCACAGAGAGAATTCTCTAAAAGAGAAGTTTGCACTTTTTCACTCCCCGATGTCACTAAATATTTTGAGGGACAAACCAGAGTTAGCTTTTCTTGTAATAAGGACAGAATTAGCCCCGCATAATGCATCCGTGGGGGGAGATGCTGATTTAGTTATACAAGGCAAGTTTGGCAGGAGAAGCAGTCACATATTCATGTGTAATTGAATAGTATTTATATTTCTAATGCGTGTTTGAGCGCATCAGACATAGCGAGCAGACAGAGGGAGAGGGATAACGGTGACCTCCTAAAGACACAGCAACCCATAAATTGTCAGATCTTTTTATTAGCTACTATTTTTATCACTGAATGGGAAAAAACAAAGCAGATCTTTATATATCGCTGGCCAGGCTGCTTGTGAAATGCGTTCGTGTTCAAGAGCCTTACGCCCTCAACCGAAACCTCCACAGGGTCTAGTAAAAAACCACTGTAAAAAGGGCCTCTATGCTGGGATATAGTGTAAAAATGATACTAACTTCTGAACTTTTTGGACATCTGAGATGAAAATTTTGATAAATGTACTATTTAAACATAATCACTTAAATCGGTCTGTAACAACCAAAAGGCACCTTCCCGCTGCCACACCATCAAAATCATATTAAGCCTTATCAAAAATGTAGAGTTCAAAGGAAATATATATTTTTAAGCTGTTTTAGAGTTGGCGATCCACAGGTAACAGATACTTTATTTTACATGTAACGAGGACGGTATTTAGATATCCCCGTGCCTTGAGACGTGCCGTTTCAGAGGCCTCCCGCACAGTTTCTATCTATTGACGGCCCCTATTGAGTATTAACTAGAAGCCGCAGCGGGGATGGACTACAGAGAGCTGCATGCTCCGCGGACTCCCACTAGGTGGCGCTAAATGCCATTCCTCAGCGACGGCTTTCATACCGCTTCATGTTTGGTCTAAACAGCAGTCTAGTCCAAACCTGCCCCCGGGTGCATCTGTTCTTTATACTGGATAGTAAAATCCGTGTAAACTATTTCCTACCGACAGATGGATGAGAAGTAACGTGAACTATGTCGTGTATTTTTACGCGTGATGTATATAGATTGCACATTAACATTATTTCAGATGCCTCTTTTGTGACTTATGCCACTTGTGGTTAATGAGTCAGCCGAGCGGTTTAATTATGAAATATGCATAGCCTGTGTCCATCGCCAATGATGTATATTGTATTTAATTCTGGTGTTGGCTGTAAACAGATACCTTTGTGTTATTAAGAAAACATAATAGAGATAAATAGAGATGCCTCGGGTTTCAGACAAACACATTCCGCCGCTAATCCCCCTATTGATATGGGAGAGCCCTTCATGTGCCCTGTGAGAAGGAGGACAAAGGGAGCAAGGTGCTCGGGACTCATCACAAGGAAAAGGGTGAAGACGCACACTCCTTTGTTCCAGTTTTATCGATTCTGATTCTCTTCTATAAAAAGTTTGATCTGCGCAAAGCCCCTTTATGGAGTCAGCCGTATAGTAGTCCAGCCGTTTAGATGACCCGATGAGTGACCGACAACAGAAAAAATGGTTTATGATGTAAGCGTTGCGTAAATTGTTGGCACTATATAAATAAAAGATAATAATAATAATAGATGGGGGTATTGCTTACACATCTAGAGTTACAGGGAACAAGGGAAACACAAGGTGTGCAATGGTAACGTCGGTAGCGGTTTATAATCGAAGGTCACTCTTGGTGTGAAACATACGGCATTCTAACTCACATACAATGCATACATCCAGATTCCATTGTTCTGTGCTTGTAATATCTGTATTGATAGCATATGCTTGGCCTTTTGTGTCATTATTCTTGTCTATTGACAGAAGAGGCAGACGACTTGGAAGCTGAAATACTTTTGGATGTTGAACGCAGTGGGGGAGATGCTGGCGAGGGATGTCCTGTTCAGGTCAAAAACGTTTGGACGGAGCACGACACGGAGCGAAGGTATGAGGACGATGCAAGTCCCTGAGGCTTTGTCTTGATTATCACAGCATTGAATTAGAGTCCTGTCATCCTTGTCTTTCTACCTTCATACATTATTTTACTCATGTCGTAATGTGCGTAAGGACTATGTTTTATCTGCAGTCACTTTGGCCTCCTTGGTATCCAGAAAGCAGAAGCTCTACAAGATTTTGTTCTAATGGCAAAACCTGGATAAATTCGCACTGTGCACTATTGCTTCATTATTTCCAATTTTCACCATTTTATGATTTTATGTTGGTTGCATAAAATACTTGTTGTTTCTTAACAATGGAATAGCCAAAGCATGAGGGTTAAAAACAAAGCTATTGATTATTTCCAATGTATGGTTGGTGTCTGGAGACAAGAGAAGCTATACAAAATGATGCGTGCGGCTCCAAAAAAACTTTACAAGTATCTAGAGTGCTTTGTAATGTTTGCAGAACGGGTTTCTCGTATGCCCCTAAACTGTGAAATTATTTTTTTTCTTTTGTGTGCATTGAACAAGAGGCATTCTTTGAACTCTAGAATGGTTTGCTTAATGCATAATCGTTGACAGATAGTATGAGTTTGTCTGAGTGTCCAATAACCACAGATCATCTGATACTCGAGCCGCACAATTTTTTTCTGCCAGTTGACCACACTAAAGTGAATCCTCAGCGCTCATCTTCCTCGTTATGCCGAATTTATATGCTCGTTAAATGTATTTTTTTCTCAGTGAGGATCAGGAGGACGCTGCATGTGACCACACGTCTCTGGAGCAAGACGTTAAATTAGATTCAGAGCCAGATTCGGTGCAAGGAGACGATGACACAGGTTAGAGGCATATACCTATTACATATACCTATTACATATACCTATTACATATACCTATTACATATACGTATTACACGAAATATATAAAGTAGGATACATTTCTAAATTAAACGTATGTTAAAAATACAATAATAGTAATATGTAATAACACAAATTGCATGAGTTCCTCGGCCTAGAATACTATGAAATATTATGCTGGGTAGCTCTGAAAATATGGGGGTGCTTTATTCACCGTAAAGAGGGGCCCATGTCATGTTTCACTGCATATTCGGTAATTGACCAAGATCTAGATCACAGATTGGTTTTAGCTTCTGTGCTTTTAGTATATATTTCTCTGTCTTTATTGTATGTGATCTACGGGTCGCATAAAACAGCCGAATGTATCGTTTATTAAATGATGCTAGTATCATAAATGGTATTTACATTTATCCAATCAATAATTCTGTTTGTCCTTACAGAAAATGCTGTTGGAGACACCAAAGCACCCAAACCTTTCTTTGAAAAAGTTCCTCTTCCACGTTACCCCATTACCCCAAATGTCTCTTCTCAGTCGTCATTTGATGATTCCTTGCCACCCCGATCTCGATCCGCATCCCCTACCAAAGTCAGAGGCAAAACAGCGCTGCTGATCGGGCTCTCCACTGGTCTCTTCGATGCTAATAATCCAAAGGCAAGTGTGGCATTACCCTTCATATCGGTAAAATCCCGTGTAAACTACATTTTCAGCTACTTGCTCAAGAAAACACTTTTGGGACGGCTTTTCAAAAGGTTACGTACTGCATTTGCTTGATTATAAGG
>VKOC01007883.1:0-16828 GCA_009364415.1 Spea multiplicata | reverse complement strand
GCAGAGTGGTGTATAGGAGGGGGGAGGAGGCAGAGTGGTGTATGGGTGAGTTATAGTGGTGTATGGGTGTGTGATGAATTTCAGGGAGGCAGATTGGCATCTCTGGGGGAGTTAGAGTGGTGTATAGGGGAAGGTAGAGTGGTGTATGGGGGTATAATGATTTTCAGAATGGCATATCTGGGGAGGCAGAGTGGTGAATCAGGGAGTATAATGAATTTCAGGATGGTACAGGGCATTTATGGGGGGCAGAGTGGCATATCAGGGTGCACAGTGGCATATAGGGGGGGTATAAGGCATAAATGCGAACGAGTGGCATATTAGACGTTATAAGGCATATCAGGGGGCACGGTGGCATATAGGGGGTATAGGGCATATCGATATTAGGCATACCAGGGGGGCATAAGACATATCTGGGGTAAAAGGTATATCAGGGTCTCAGTTGCATATCACTGGCATATAAGGAGTATAAGGCATATCAGAGGCACAGTGGCATATCAGGGGGCACAGTGGAATCTCTGGCATATAGGACGTATAAGGCATATCTGGGGGCAGAGTGGCAAGGTTGGGCTCAGATGTGCATAACTGGGGGCAGTTTGGTAAATAAAAGAAAATATAAACAAGGCTTTTTTCTCATAGTTTTTATTAAATATGAAAAATAGTTAACATATGAATTAATATTTACTAATAACTTTGTATTAAAACCTAGTTTGAGAAACACCGTGTTTGGGTTCTTGTAGCTTTTATTATTATGTCAGTAAAATAAGAAGGTGAATAGAGAGAGGCCAATGCGATAAAGAGATGAAAGTGTAAATTGTAAGTTTTTTTTTATTACATTACATTATATTAAATAAAAAATTAGCATTTTTTTTTATCAGATTAATAGATTTAAGTATTACACGAGGCCAATCAAGCTTTTTTTGCCCACTGTAGTTGGCTCTTTATTATGCATAGTGACGCTGATTTTTCTACAGTTGAAAGGAATTATAAATGTCTGAGAACAATTACTAACCATGACCCTAGGAAGTGGTCTGCAGTAACATGTTCTATGATGTTGGGTGTAGAGCCCTGCACGGGACTGTTTTATAAATCCTGCTCCAGCTGAATTTCTGACCATTAGCGCCCACTCCCGCAACGTGTGTGTTCCGCTCCCGCAACATGTGTCCAATCCCACCAGCTCTCGCAAACATTCTCATTCACAGATACTCATTCATTCGCTCAATCACGCATACTCGACGAGCACTCCTAATAAAAGATAGTGCCGGTAGGGTGGGTGGATTGGTGCGGTGTGTACTGCAGAGCAAACAGGTTCTGCTACTGGGATACATACTTTTGAAATTGCTCAAAACAATTCCTGATATTTTTCCTTTTTCTTTATGTCAAAGGAGAAGCATCTGCCAAGCAAGCAGATCTTGGTTCTGGGACTTGATGGATCTGGAAAAACAAGTGTACTTAATTCCATTTTGACGAACAGAGGGGGAAACCACACAACACCGACAGAAGGTTTTAATGCCATGTGTATCAACACCGGGGAATCCAGAATGGAGTTACTAGAAGGTGAGAACAGATTGTTTGTTTGTAAAACAAAAAAAGCTGGCTTGTTAGTGTAGGAAAAGCTGCGGAAGATGAAAATCTTGTATAATTTTTGTAAAGTGCATGAATGATATTGCACTCGGTATCCAAGGTATAGAGACAAAGGCAATGAAGCATCTTGGTACAAGAACAAGGTTCCCATGTAATCTCTACATGATCAGATATGTTCCCCATTCAGGGAAAGGTTTTGGTCCGTGGGGCTTTATAAATCCGGATACAAAATTTGTTGTCTGACGCCCTCATTCACTCTCATGCTCTCTGAATGTCTCCCTACCTTCTCCTTCAACTTCTTCCATGTATCGCAGCTCCACTTCTTCTCTAGCATCCTCTTCCATTTTGGCGAAAGTTCAGCAGGAGGTCATGTCTCCTGAGATGCGGCCGAAGAAAGAAGATGAAGAAGCGAAACTGTGAGAGAGGCGGTTGGCGGGGAAGGTAGGGGGACACTCAGAGAGCGTGAGAGAAAGTTATCGAGTGTGAGAGAGCCGGAATAAATAAACCCACAAAATTCAAATGGAAATTCTGCGCTTTTTGCATTTTTTTGTTAGTTTTGCATTGTTTTTGGATAATCCGAATGCACAAGTCTACTACATATTGATACATGGGGAAATACATTCCACTATTCCAGTACGTTTTAAAAGTGGATGCTATGCTTATAAAGCAACCTAAATAACCCTAATGTATTCCCTTATATCCTTTGTTACACATTTTGCTCTTCTTATTCAAAATATGTAATCTCTCTTGCTCCCCCCCCCCCCTTTTCTATAGTTGGAGGCAGTGAACCGCTGCGGCCTTACTGGGAGAGATATCTCTCCAGAGCGCTTGCTGTAATTTTTGTTGTGGACTCGGCGGATCACAGTCGTCTTCCACTTGCCAAGAAGCACCTTCACCAACTGATTCAGCAAGACTCATCTGTACCATTGCTGGTCCTTGCCAATAAGCAGGTAATGAATATTTATATGTGTATATTTATATATTTATTCATATATAGGGTCACTATTTTTTTAACATTTTTGTCAGGTATTAACCTCTTCATGACAAGGGGTTTTCCTTCCAAGCAAAATGGCAAAGAAAGTGGTATGTGTAAGGTATGAAAAGCCCGTGGCCCTGAATGGATTAAACCACGATGCCCTTTTCATTATTTGTGTACATAAATTAAACTTTTTTTCAGGATTAATATGATCTTGTGTTGAAACCATATCAATACCTGTAGAGCAAAAATTAGTAGCTATAATGTTTAAGTAAAATTGAGTAGGTGTCGCTGTTGGACATTAACCTAATTGATGTTCAGCGACATCTGCTGATTATGTATATGTGGGATATTGCCATAAACCAAATAAATATCTAAAGCATTTATAGGTGTGCATTTGTACTTTTAATAGTGACATATTTCAAGTCAGCCGAACCAGTGCGTACAGTCTGAAAACACCATCAGTATTTTGTGTTGTTTCTCTACATCCTAGGATCTCCATGATGCATACCACATCACTGAAATCCATGACGCTCTTGCACTGTCTGACGTTTGTGAAGATAGGAAGCTGTTTTTGATTGGGACACACGTGACAAAAGATGATGGTGAACTATCATCTGGACTCCAGGACACGGTGGAGTTTCTTGCACAGTTGATTTCTGAGTATTCTGATATAAAAACATAATTTAAAAAATATATATATATGCTAGCATATACCAAATTCATCAAAAGATGCCACATATGAACAATTTTACTAAAATAACTAGTTCAGAGGAATTGCTTTGACGTCCTAGGGGATAGTGGGGTCTATTCACAAAAAGGTTGCATTGTTGATTTAATGATTTCCTAGACTAATCAATGAAAGCAATCAGTAACTTAAAACAGGACCATTCACCCCCAGCGGCAGATCAGCTGATGAGTATGCAGGAAAAATGTAAAAAAAAAATAAAAATACATTCATCCCTATGCAACATAAAAATAAAAACAATGGCATGTGTATTTTATTTAATATTCTTTTAGAGAATAACGACATACACAACGCCACTAACATTAAACTGTTTTTAAAGTAAAGACGTGTTGCATGGGCACCTTTGTGGGCTGCAACTCCTGTGCCAAAATGATAAGGGTGATAGTTGTTGTAGATCTTAAAATTGGTTGCAGCAACGGCCCAAAGATTTCCGTACCTGTGGACAGGCATTCTCTACCTATATTTTAAGCGTTTTAGGGAACTTAACTCAATCTTATGTGTACTGCATCCCACTATGTGCCGTTGCCTACTAGAGCTTTGTGTGTGATGTAAAATGTACAAGGAACTATATTTGATATGAGGGATATATAAAAAATATATAAAAATACTTAGCTTTTGTTACTTATACTATTTAGTTTAGCATACAGGGAGCAGAATATTTTTTTTTTATACAAGCGTGTATGTATATATTTCTAGCGTCGTATCACATGAGGGGATTCACAGTATGTATTTTAGTGTGTATGTTTGTATGTCAGTGTGTGTGTTGAGTATGTTACTCGGTTTGTAGGAGTAGCTTTGGGTACATCTTTGGTGGGGAGGATCCAGCATTTGTTTGTTTTTTTGTTACCACACTGGCCCACAGTAGTATAATTATTATCTGTGACCCCATTAGGAGTCATAGATATCATTTAGAAAATATGAACCAGTCAACTCCAAACTGTGTGACCCTGCAACATGCTGGTACAGCATACGTTATTGAACTTCTCCTGCTTTGTTATCCTGTGGATAAAATAAGAAGGGTTATGTAAATGAGGTCAATACAATCTTCCAAACGGCATCATAACTGGAGTTGAGTAACCTGCTGTGGTCTCAACAACGTGGCTTGACCCAGACTGTCAAGGGAGTTTGAGAAATACTGGCTTTTGCACAGGCTTAGAGAGCTGAACAGTGTTGGTATCATTGTAGGCCAAACTTGACCTTCTACCCACAGACTATTGTGCGATAGGAGGAAACAGATCTATGTCAATGCAGATCTCCCGACTACACAGCATGGCCATTAGATCTAAAACACAGTGATAGAACAAGCAGATGTGTGTTTACAGCTTTGAACCCTTCATCCTCATGTAGTTGTCTTATGAGGTCATATATTACATGATAAAATGTATGCAGTTCTGGCTCAAACTGTTACATTTGGAACAATGACCAGACAATATATTGGCTTCTGCTTATAGCTTCGGGCTTAGCAGCAAAAACACTCCATGTTTCTATAGGACTCAGTGTTCAAATATATTGTGAGTAATCCTATAGTCAAAAAAATACTTTTAATATTGTCCTTGGACAAAGGTACCGCTTTAAGTATTCTAACAGGTATAGAACGGGTTAATGTCCCAAAGGTAGAGAAAAACACTATAATCAGAAATTTTCCTTTTTTTTTTGTGTTTACTAACTTTTTACAGGTTCTTTGAAAAAGTGGTGACCAAGATTGACTCCATCATCTGTTTTCTCAGTTTGAATGTATTTGTTTCAGAGGGTGAAAGAAGATAGTGTGGAAATGGGTAGGATTTTTCTATGCGCAATTGGTGACAATGAGTGCCCTTTATATAGTTAATTTTCTATATAGGTGGACCGAGAGGAAAAGGGTGGTATTGCTTCTATACACTGTAAGCCTACAAATGAAACGGTAGCACCGTATAGTGTCTTTCATATGGGTATATTTAAGTCTAGGTGGGGGGAAATATTTCTTGTGTGTTTGAGCAGGAGCTGTGTAATGTGCTGCTGGGTGTTTTTATATATGTATTTTATACATTTCACTATTGCGGTAGAGTGGTGGTGGCACGTGAAAGCTTAGATTTTTTTTTTATATGTACATAGTTTAGTGTCTCTGGTGAGATTTTTATACGGGTCAGATATTTTTCAGGATCAGTCATTGAAAGCAATTCATTTATTTGCTTGTCTGTATTTGGAATGTTTGTAACTTTGATCCGTTTTGTACTTTTAATTTACACAAATTCACTTTTTCTCAAAATAAAACCGATATAAACAGGGCAAACTCAATTGGTAAGTGGTCTGTACTTTTTTCATAAATTTCGTTATTGGAAAGAAATGTGATTTCGTATTTTGTATAAAATTGATTTATCATTTCACCCATGGATACATCGTAGTACCAATGTGCATTAATGTTTCTTGCTTGTTTTAGTACAAATATATAATCTGCTCTATTGAGTAGATATCAACTGTTAATGGATCAATGCTCCATTAAGAAACATTTGTGGTGTGTGCCTAAACTTTGTCAATTAGTCTGTCATGTCTTCTGTAATATACCTTGTTGAATGTCTGTTTGTTATAGTGTTTGTCATTTTTGTGATATCTTTTTAGAGTAGTAGAAAGCATCTTACAGCCTCAGCGTTTAAACTATGTCAAAAAATAGACCTGGGGTCTGGAAAACTTTACCTCTTCCTGACCAGTTTTCCCACCCATTTTTACTATGTATGATTTACTATGTATGATTTCTTCTTGATACCGTTTTCTAAGTATAGTCCCATCATTTAGTATGAGTAATATACAAAACCAATATAAATACATTAAAGAAAAACACTACAATACAAATTAGATGCCACGACTAAACGGAAAACCCAGAATTTTCTGTATGCATAGGATTTTTTTTTATACATCTGTGCAACAGGTAGCTTTTAGAGCTGGAAAATATGCATTGTGAATAACCTAATCATGGAAACAAGTTACACAAGTGATGGTTTGTAGGCCCTTAAATTACATTTACATATATAATGTGCCGGCCTGACAGAATAAACGTCTGAGGATCAAGGAAAACAATGCAGGATTAAGAGTGTACACAGTGGTAGAAGGACTTAACTGTTTTGAGATCTGGTACATGTATTATAGTTATTAACAAATACATATTAATATGATTTTACGTTGAATGAAGTTGTCTTGTGTGTGTTTGATAGGCAGGTACACATGTATCAACTTGTATGTCTTTTCGTGGATACTCCAAAAGGGGCAAGCTATACTTTTTAAATATTTTCCAGCCAAGTTTCTGGAATCTATTGTTAACCTAGCAGTCTGATAAACTGTCTATTACACTTAGATACTTAACCAAGTATCAGAGCGATCCTGGTTAGTAACTCTATAAATACAACAGACGTAGGGACGCATGTACATGTGGTATCAGAGGCTCTTCAGAATAAAAATATTTTCTTCCATTAATCTAAAATGAATAAAATAGAAAGACCCAATGGTGCAATATCTTCTTATGGTGTTTGATAAAAGTCAGAATGCGCTTACAGGATCGTAGAATTGATAAGGCTCTTCAAAATAGAAAGTCCGGTGGTAGAGGGGAAAAAAACCCCCAAGAAACTGCTCCTATCGGATGGTGCCGTGGAAGTTCATCCTGCTCTCTACTTCTCTCAACGTGTTTCGCCTTCAACGGCTTCCTCAGGAGAAAAATGCTTTCAAATTTTAATCCGTGATAGGATAAAGAATTAAAGAAAATATTTTTATTCTGAAGAGCCTCTGATACCATCTGTGTTTGTGAGTGTATCCATATCACACATTTTATTAACTTTTTTTACATCATTATTACACTATCATATTTTTTTTTTTTTCCCACATGTACATGTGCCCCTATGTCTGTTGTAGAACACTGAGAGGAGTGTTATTGGGCTGCTGCAGTATTGTGGGAAGTATTCACTTATACATTTTTCAGTTTGTTTTTTTCACATACGTACTGGTGTTTATTCTTCACCTTTGGGTTTATAGTAACTCTACAAAATAATACTTTTGTGTCGGTTAAATTACATGGCATCTGATTTTCAGGACCCCATCACATAGACATTAAATTAACTTTGTTAGTTACAAAACAGAGTAAAATGCATATTATGCTAACACCAAAAGCAATGGAATGCTTGGTAAGCAATATAGTCATGTAAAATTAGATAGAACTGGCCATATAGTGTTACTGGAATTCCCAATATTCACTTTCCGGTACGCCACAGATAAGTCATAAATAGCTTGAGTTATTGAAGCCTTATATCCGCAATTTTGGCTGCCGTTTGTGATAGGGATGGAGGGGGTGTTTATTTAGAACCAAATAGCTACACTAGAATCTGAACCTAATGTGAATACATTACATTAGACATTTGTTTACCAGTCTCAAAATTGGAATTCCCACCATAAAACAAGTAACCACTGTGGCACATTTGTGCAGAATTCAGAACTCATGTAGACAATGCTACCTATTTAATTACAGCTGTAATTATGTTTATTTAGTAAAGAACTAATAAATGGCAGAAAAAAAATCAAAACCATGTGTATTACTGTGTCCTACAAACAATGCCAGCTTCAAAATGAAGTCAAAATGAAATTCCAGGTCAAACAGCGAAATCCTATCCTTTCCAATTCACATCTTCTTTCGTTTCATCGATCCCCCAGAAGGCTTGTACACTGCTAAAGGAACTGTCAAAATCCCAATTTTGTGGCCTTCATCAAGTGAAGCATTAGAGAACATTATTCTTTTATTGATCTTCAAACCCATTGCTTTAGCAATTTCAAGCATCCTATAAAAGAAAAAGAAGCAAGTGGAAAACCTTGACGCACCGTTCCACAAAGGCTTACAACTCTACAAACATGTTGTACACATAAGACATGTAACTAAATGAATGGTTCCGCCTTCCCACTCCAGATAATCTTGACAAGATATCTCCTGTCACATATTTCTGTGTAATCAACCTCTCTTCTTAGCCATGGCATCGATAACATTACCTTTAATAACCAACGTTCATTCCTTTGGGAATATGTACCGTACTTGCTTGAATATAACACGCCAAAATTTGATTAATTTAGGAAAAAAGAGCCTGAATATAAGACTACCCTTTAGGAAAAAAGTTATTAGCAAATATTAGTTCACATGTAAACTATTTTTCATGTTTAATAAAAACTAAGAAAAAATGCATGGTTTTATTTCCTTTTATTTGCCAACCTGCCCCCCAGAATACTTTATACACCCCTATATGCCACTCCTTGGTGTCTAGTGGGGGCAGCTGGTGGACGTCTGCCCAATGCACACAGACAACCTCTGGTGCTACCTGGAAGGTCGTGTCACACTGGTGGATCATATAGAAGCCCCAGCGGGAGGAAGCGGAGGTTGTGTGCGCGCATCGCTCAGACAATCACCAGCGGGGTAACAACCTCTCTGGCAGACGGTGAGTGCGTGATGTATGCAGACAATCTCCGCTTCAGCCTGGAACTTCCGCTGGGGCTTCTATGACTGAGCACCGGAAGGTCATGTGCCGTGCTCCGTCATAGAAGCCCCAGAGGAAGTGCAGGCAGCAGTAGAGGTTGTCTGCATGCATCAAAGCAGACGTCCACTGACAGCCGAAGAGGATGATCCAGGCCCCCTGCAGTGCTGTGGTGGATCTAGATCTTAGTCTTGTAGTCAGACCTCTATTTGAGGTTCGAATATAAGACAAGGGGTAATTTCCAGAGTATTTTCTCTGGGAAAAAACCTTGTCTTACATTCGAGTAAATACAGTAATAAAGGCTAACCTAGGCACTCATCTTATTTTAAGAAAGTTCCACACAAGACAAACTTTCCCCCCCCAGTCACATTGCATTTGGATAGTAATATTTAGACTAGTTCAAAAGTTTCAAGCACATTTTTTACTCTAGGATAACATTCTAGGTTACCTAGCCATAATCTGGAAAGAAAGATGACTGGTGTTTAAGTAGGGGCAGATTTAATTGAGCCCTAAAACACCATGGTATTTTAGGAGAACTTACTTCTAATAATGCCATCAATAACTAGTTATTGAACTATTTTAATTTCACTTGGTAATGACTAGACTAGAGAGATAGAACTAGGCAGAATATCTATGGTTGTTTCTACTGGTGTCATGACATTAAATCCCAAAGTGGTGACTTTAAACTATTGCATTACGCTTGTCGATGCCAATGTAGTGATGAGCATTCCACTGGTTCTTATGATGACTGCACCAGAACGGTTGTGAATACATAACCCCAATATTGGGCTCACCTGTTCTCCGTGAGCCTCATGTCCCTCTGTAAAAGTGTCAAGTCGACCTCAAATTCACAGATATGCAGGGCCAGGGCTATCGCATGTGCAACTATTTTAGATTTCATTGTGTCAGGGACTGAATTCTGTAGCCTAGAAGAGAAGATGTGGTGTTAACTGTACAATTAATTAGTTAATGCATGTGTCTTGGAGATACTCAAGCGAGAAGCTATATTCAGCTTTACACAAATTAAACAGATGTACCTAGAATAGTGAAACAATAAAACAGACTAACCTAAATCTGTCCATGGTCCTGTCTATATTCAGGATATAGCCTTATGTCTGTCCAATGCATTTTTAAATTCCCTCACTGATACCCTCTTCTGCGCCTGCTGGGAGGCTGTGGCATTTATCTACCACCAGCTTACATTACACCTAAAGCCCCTGATCATAATCTTGTTTTCTCCTTTTAAATAAATGTCCATCCTATACTTTAAGTTAAATAAACAAAATGGTCCGGATCTGTATGAAAGACCTTTACTTCTGAAGCGGAGTTAGTATATTTCCACATTTTCAAGGATAATGTTACAATGTGTGTATTTTTAGTGACCTCACACTTGAAAAGGAGTCCTCTCACCTCCCGTTTCTGAATGTTGAAACAGTAAAATTCTTTATTAGCTTTGAGAATATCATGTTTGGGAAACTCGGGTCCATCAGCTCTGCCAAAAAAATATAAATAAAAAAATAAATAAATTCATACATATAAAGTTCTGTTTTGGATATGTTCTGCTTTATTTACTTTATCATACAGAAACAACATCACAAACATCTCAAAGTTTTCATTGTCCCCATCTACGAATCTAAGATACGATTTCCTCTTTTATAATATGCAAAAAACTGACACAATGTAGCCGATCATCCAGAAAAACTTGGATAATTAGCTCAGCTTATGGTAGGCACTGGAGGGTGGGAGAAACCAACACAAGAAGGGCATGAGAAATCCTCAGCATGAATTATGGGAGGAAAAGCAGGTAACATGGAACTTGGCTTACCTTTGCGTTTTACCATCTTGCATTGACTAAGCTTGATCAAGACATCCAAATAACACAAGCAGCGGGCTTGCTGGTCACGATCTTTCTGGTTAATAAGCTCTTGAATTTCTTGAAGAACAAACAGCCCATGTCTGGAAATAATTTGGGTTTTTTTTGTTAATAAAAAGGGGGGTGGGGGTGTATGCGATTTCCTGTGACTTTTTAAAAAAACATTAAAAACAATAAAAAGAATTACTGATGCTACTTTTCAGAGGATTGTAGCTTTATCCATAAACACAGCAGGTTGCTGCCATGCTATCTATGCATGTGGCCAAATGCCGCCGGTTTGAAGTTACTTACTGCTTATTTTCTCTCATCTGCTGTAACGTTTCAGAAGTGACGTTTCTAAAGGCTTCAGAGGGAGCTTCGAGAGCTGCGTATTCCACAGGTGAGATAACTTATTGGAGTCAAGGCCAAACACAAAGGTGAGGAACATTTCAGACAGAACTCTCCAGAAAACACCCTATTTTAAAACTGATCAGTGAGCCAAAAGTTACATTCTGGACCTCAGCTGAACATGAAAGCACAAAGCAGACTTGAGAACAACGGGGCTAATGAAACTGCACGGTAAGATTTAGGAGAGAGAGAGAGCCTAGATGTCCTAATAATATGCTATTCCTATGAAAAGACTGAGGGGTTGCGAGAACTTTTTATATCATGCTGAATACAGACGAAAAAGGTTTAACCCCTTAAAAGACCAGGGTCTTTTATGCTATAGGACCATACCATTTTCTTCCCCCTTTCTTCAACTGTTATTTCCCACTCTCGCTTAAAGTGAAATTATTTTTTGTAAGAAGTTGGGTTTTTTTTTTTTACCATATTCATATATTATTTAAATACCCACCACGCTAACTACACAATATAAATATGCATATAATATTTAAATATATTTATAAAATGTATATATAAATAAATGGGTCAGAGAAACATAAAAAGTATTTTTTCAAACCTGGGTCAGGAAAGGCAATCACCTTTTCTTGCTGTTCTTTATCCTTTTCAATGTGATTGTGATCTGGACAGAGGCAGGGGACAGAGGTCTGACCAGAGCAGTCAGCAACTCCGGTTACCCTGCAATTATGGTGACACAGGACAGTTTTTTTGGTTTGTTTGTTTTTTTAAACCATGACATTCATATTGTATCTCTATTACGCAACCCTACTATAAGAAGGATACGATCGTCCAGCTTGTACACATTTTCAGGTTTGTCTGCGTTAAAATCACGCTTAGGTAGGAACATCGAAACCTCTGCGTCTTTATTGCCAATAGCCTCTTTTACCAATTCTAGAACATGGAAGGAAGAAGAGAGCACTGTCAATGTTGTATCCCATCTACATAGCAACTATATCTATACAGAATACTATATAAATTGCTACATAATGTGATTTTTATCACAGTGACAGACAAAATATGGGATGTTAGGTGCACGCCTTTAATATTTTTTCTTTATTACTTATTACTTATACAGAGAAAGAAACTATCAGTCTACATGAGCCAAATCTGCTTCTATATAAGGTGTCCATTAGTGTTTGTACAGCAACAGTAGCGAGTTCCAACATAACTGACATTTCTTTTTTTTTTTTTTTTTTTAAAGGAATTAGTTTATGGGTTTTTCGTTTTTTTTTTAAACACCAAATGTACATGATTTGGTAAATTGGGGGGCAGGTTGATGTTGGCTTGTATATCCACAATATAATGTCTGATATAGTCACTTAATTTGTATAAATAAATATTAAAAATTGGAGTCCCTTTGTAAAACATAATTATCCTTGCCTCCTGCGCAAGAAAATTTAGCTGGGCATGATGACATTGGCTTTGCTTGTCAAAAGTGGAGGTGTGTGACCCACAGCAAAGTCATCACAAGCACCTGCTTTAATTAATATTTTGGACTCTTCTGATGTCAGCTAGCCAAACCTCTGCTTTCGCATGGCTTAGCCAGGGTCGTACTTGGCTTGTGTCACACTTTTATTCAGCTTGCTCATTTGCATGAGATGTTCTAAGCTTAGTATTAAAATGAGCCAGTTGCTCTGGAAAATAATGGCTTCCTTACCCGTTGTTCCTTTGCTCTCTATGATTTCTTCAGCAGCCTTCTCCATAGCTTTACTTAAACTCTCACTGCCAACTTTGTTCAGCTTGCGGGAATTCAAGGCACGCTTCTGCTTGTTGGTACCAAAGGCTTCTATCAAAGCATCCACCTTGGCAATAAGTTCAAGAGAGGAAGAAAAAAAAAAACACATAATAACAGTTAAATGTTTGAAAGAAACATACTAAAGACTAACAGTACTGCATTGTATCAAGCAAATAAAAAGGCATTCAAAAGGCCTAACTCCCAGAAAAGTAAATGTCTTAAATAACACATTCTGCTTATTTTTCAGTCGTGCTGCTGGATATGTTACTTCCCATTTCATATTTAATACAGATTGGAATGACTAAAAGAAATACTTGAAAATGACTACAAATACAGAGGCCACAGCACTATACAGTAACAAAGCCTGCTTTGCTCCCATTACCTTTTCCCTGTACGTTCTGCTAGATTTGTCAGTCTCGTCTTCATCGTCTAAGTCACCTGCAAAATAAATGTAATATACAAATGTCAAGTGAGAGATAAGATTCAAAATACAACTAATAAATAACCAAAATATAGTAAGGTTTTACCAAAAATATAACCTATTGCTGAAAAACAAAATCTTATTTACAAAGCTTAACCCCTTAATGACAAAGCCTGTACATGTACAGGCTCAAAATGCATTGTTTTCCATGGGTTTAGGCACTGCCCATTGTCCTTAAGGGGTTAAAAGCTTATGCTACATATGGAAGTCCTTTACAAATAGCAAATGTGTATTTCACAACTTCAATACATAAAAACCCGATCATTTCACAAAATGTATTTAAATTTAAGGGAATAACTATTTCTATAACCTATAGATGTGTTTTATGGTAAACTACAGTTCCCCTGCATTAAAAAATGCAGCTGCCTGAAATATGGCTGTCCCTCTAGGAAGTTAAAAATACAAATCCTGAAGATTTAAACCTGTACCCCAGTCAAGGCTACACAAGATAATAATAATGATAACAATAATAAATACAAGTATAAAACATACTCTTTTTGTTGATGTCCAATAGTGGCTGCATGTTAAAATACTCTGCATCGTACACTTCCATCTGCCCAGATTCCTTATTTAACACACCAACAAAATACCTGTGGAAATACATAGCACAAGAATTTGCACACTGCATAAAGAAAATTTAGCACATTTTTTAAGTGTATCTACAGTAAACTGTGGAGCTAATACCATTTCACTGCCATATTGCTAAAAACACAGAGCTCATTGACATATAAATTACAATGACCCAGCAAACCCCTTGGCTTCAACAAAAGAATAAAAATGCTATAGCCGATCAGTTCTAAACTTGCTTCTACAGTCAACAAACAAGTATGAGTCGGATGTGTTAGGTGGAAGGAGTTAAACACCCAAAGCCATATTGCTTATTAGGGGTTATGCATAAGGGGGTCTGGCCCCTTTTGGGACTTGTGGGAGGGGTCAGGTAAAGTCAAGTGGCTCCATCGCCCCTTGTAATTGCTCACACCCTCTAGATATCAAACTCACTGGCACACAGATTTACACACACATTTACATACCCATTCATACACTCCCTTTCACACACACATATATACATACTCATTCTTACACACACACACCCTCTCTCATTCTCTCACCTCACTGCAGCTGAGGCTTTATCTCTGGCTGCTCGCATAGTGCACAAGCAGTCCCGCTATTAACGTGGCGTCACATTACCCCGCTGCATTTCACTTCTCCAGGCCTAGTCAAAACTCTTCACAAAAGGAAGGCTTTTAGACCCGCCCTGGGGTCAATTGCCCCCCCCCCCCCAGCCCAGCCAGCCAGCCCAGCCCAGCCAGCCCAGCCCAGCCCAGCCCACCCTAATAGAGAAATCTGCAATGTTATTTAGTGGAGTTTTATAGCGTGGACTCGCCGCTCTCATCAAAGTAAAGCTGTTCCAACAAGTATCGTTCAATAAAATTTTACTAATAAGTAAACTAAACAATGGCACGATATTCGAACATATTATGCAACTGGTAGAAACTGTTTTTATATCCAAGTGTTCAAACTTTAATATCAGATATTGCCTTACCTACACAGAGGGTTACAGTTTGAATCATCGGAGGAAAAATTATTTCCCACATAACTTAGCCTGTCCGTTTCTGCTGCCTACAAAGAAAAATGAACATTTTGAACATTATAGTCATTGTGTAAGCACCTTAAGAGCAGGCATTGATCGGTCAAATGTCGCATTACTTTGTCACAACCAAATGATGCAATACTAATATTACTACTATTTCTTGATTCCGTTTCCATCACCCGCTTGAAACAACTGAAATAGGCAAAATAAACCCCAAGAAATCAAATCAATATAGGTCATGTTTTTTCCAGACACACATAATTTTCACACGTTAAGTACCCTGCGGTACATTGGAGGTTCAAACTTACGGAAGCGAACTAGTTACTAGTTACTATACATATGCCCTGGAAAACATGGGTGATCCCAATAAACTAAGAAGCCATTACAATGGTGATGAATATGGATGGAGACATTATTTAAGACAACTTTCATTTCAGCTTTAGACTGTGCTAACAGTATCACTAGTAATTGTGCATAAAGGCCACTTTAACCTTAACTTTTTGCTCATCAAAATGTGCATGAATTATGCATGACATATCCGCATGCCAGCGCATGCAAACTTGTGTTGTTGCTAGAAACTTTTTTGGCAGATTGTAAAACTCTTTGTTGAGATTTATTGACCCCCCCATTCACCTGTCAGGATTGCATAAAGGAAAAGGGGCGCCTGTATAGGTCATTGAATAAGATGATTGCTTTGCTCCCCAGAGGTCTTACCAAGATTTGCTGCTTTCGCTTTCTAGGGTTCGTCTGATCTTTGTTCCTGAATAGGTTTAATTTAATACTCTCCGGCGACTGTATATTTCCGTTGGAGAATTGCACTTGGAGGGGGGAAAAAAACAATAGGGGCAAGAAGTATTAGTAAAAAATATACAATAAAAATCTACGAGTTAATTAAACACAAACATACGCAGCATCTAGAAATGCCCACCAATACGTTTACTATGTAATGAAGTCGAGTACCTAATTATGGGGCCAGGATGAGTCAACCGTTCATAAAGGTAGATGGTTTGTACCGCAACATGGGGGGTCTTGGGCTATTTGGGGTTTGTTTTGGGCTTTTAGGTGCATGGCTCAACATTGACTTTATACAATAGTATTTGACAGGCCGGAGTTTTCTATTTCTCTTGTTAATGAACAAGCTGTGATATAAATAGAGGGTCCCTTTTAGTCATTATTGTGACTGTTAGGGCTGAGGAACATCGCTACACACTAATAACCAGCATTGGGAGGAAATGCATTGGGGGGGTAACGTAAGAACATGCACTTTGGAAAAGGATTTCGGAAGGCATGTAAATGCTGCCTGCTAAGAAAGCAAAACAACCCATACTATTTATTGTTATGAGTAATACATTTTATTTAAACCACCATGGACTTACCCAGCAAAGCTGACTGCTCCGGGGAGCCTCTGTACTCCCACACCGCCTTGGAAGCCATGCGAGCAGCCTCTCACACACGCTGTGTACGGAACACTTCCAACCAATCCGCAGCAACACCTAACACCAAGGAAACGGCACTGCTCTACGGCAAAGAAGAACCTCCAGCACAGCATTTTCCGATCTGGGAAACCGACAGCGCCACCTGCAGGACGCTTTGGATATTGACATTTATTAATAAACACCTGTTATATGTGTCCAAGTAGATATAACGCTTGTAAATCGTACTGGATGTGTACTTTACTCTGTATATTAGAGTCCAAGTATTCATTAACACTTATGTCACTCACAAAATATACTATTCTGCTCACCGTCGTTTAAGTATATCTAGCATAACAGCCCTGGATATATATATATATATATATACCGTATATACAGCCTCCACAAGGATGATGAGCAGAACCGGTTGGGGAGTTCATGGATCTCTTTCTAGCCGGCTCAATTTTAAGATCTGAGATATTTATGTTATAGGCATTTCTATTAATATGTATGTTTCTTAATACACACAATGCAGGGTTTGTATGCGTTACTCGGGTTGATTTCGATGTTTCCATA
>VKOC01007882.1:12500-26109 GCA_009364415.1 Spea multiplicata | reverse complement strand
GAAATTGCCGACTAATTGGCGGGGTCTCGTGAATGGACCCCGAGCAGGAATGTTTCACACATTTAATGCCGTTGCCTCTTTTACGGGACATCTCCCTTTCTATCAGTCTGGATTCGGGTCGAGCGGATTATAAAACGCGTCTGCAATATCCATCAGAGGAGATTTCGCCATCACAGCCCCATTAATCCGTTCCAGCATTAAATCGCTTTAATAATGCGAGCAGACGGGGATGTCGTATAAAAGCAAACGCGCATTAAACCGGCGGACCTTGTCTCTGATCGTTTTCGATCGCCGCGTCTCTGATCGTTTTGTATCACCGGGTCTCTGATCGTTTTGTATCACCAGGTCTCTGATCGTTTTCGATCGCCGCGTCTCTGATCGTTTTCGATCGCCGCTACATATTCTTTATTATGCTTTATTACGTTAGCTTTAACCCTCATGATGAAAGCCTAGAAACTGTCCGAATTCCCCATCTAGTTTTTGTCGCATGTGATACTTGATTAAATTGTATGTTATCCTTTCGTCTTAGTCCGTCGGTTCTAGACCGGTCATGTCTTCTAAATGTGTTTACTGTAGGAAACGCTGCGTTAATGACGCTATATAAATAAAATAATAATAATAATAATATCTGCTCGCGTTCCCCATCTTGCTACAGCTTTAGAAACACACAGTCTTTGCCGCGTTCCTTAAAGTGTCTAATCCTTAATGTACACAATGTGCTAAACTAAACAGATTTGGGGCACTCGTTCACAGACGTCCTCTTAAAATGTGACCGTAGTGCTAAGAGGCATGAATGGGGTAAATGAATGTGTCGGTGAGCTGCCATCGTTCCTGTGATCATTAATCGTCGCTGTTTATTTTACGCTCGTGTCAAAAGCCGGAAAATGTAAGCAGAGGAGCGAGATACATACGAGAGGAGCGAGATACATTACGAGAGGAGCGAGATACATTACGAGAGGAGCGAGATACATTACGAGATCCGCACTCCAAATACTATCCTCACCAGTCCTTCAAACCCCCCCCCCCCAAACAATTCCATCGGCGCTCCCTGTGAGGATTGCCGGCTCCGGGTCACCGATCGCATTAATCATTTCCTTTTGGTGGATTCTCATGTCTTCTGTGCTGTAATCATTGCTATATTTAGTTCATCACCAATAAAAATGATATTTTTAAATAATTAACCCTTTGTGGTCCGGGCATGGGAGCTCGGTTTGCCGTCGCTGTGCGGCGAGAACGTCATTGGCATCCAAGTGGTTAATTTGAAATAGTTTCAGCCGGGGAGTATCTGATAAGAGGTGGTTCTCGGTACAAGAATAGCCGGAATTCCTGAGCATAGCTCTGCGGTGATCCTGTTTATTTAGGAACGCTCCGGGTGAGCCGCTTTCCCCATATGGTAAACTGGATTTAGGGTGTAGCTGGCGGCTGTCGCCATAATCCACGCTAAACAACAGCCCGTAATTATCAGGAACATTCTTTCTCTTTATTGCTTTTACTTTTTTTAGCTGTTTTTTCCTGGAATTAGTTTTCATTTATTTTTCTTCTAAGCACAGCATCTTCTTTAGTTTTGGTAATTTGGCCCCCGAATCCGTTATTGGATAATGCTTTTAACCGTGCATTCTTTATTATTAAGATTTTTTTTTAACTGTATTAATATTTTTGGCAATGTTCATGCAGTTTTTCAGTGTTTCTTTGATTACAATCTAAATGTATAATAAATGATACTTGAGAATGTTTTGATTCCCTCGCGTAGAAAGCATTATGAATAACATAAATATTACCTCTAAATAAAATAAAATGGCATCTGTGGGACAACATTACCCTTTCCCATGAAGTGAGGCGGGTGCCGGGGCATGTTACCCAGGGCCCGGAGGTTCATGTGATGCGTGTTACGTGGCCCGTGGTGGAAATAAAGGCTCTGTGCGATGTAAGAAGGAGAGCGAGTTGTGTGAGCTGTAATGATGATGGGAGATGGAGTGTGTGTATAGTGTGAGCGAGTGTGTAGCTGTATCTGTGTTGTGAATGTGTGCGTTTCATATTAGTGTACAGTGTTAGTGTGTGGATGTATATGGTGTTAGATTGTATGGTTTTATTGTGTGTCTGTTACACTAACACATTCTGATGTTAGAGTGTCTTGTGCATGGTGTTAGCATGAGTGCGTATGTCAGTGTATGGTGTTAGAGTGTCAGCGATGAGCCTAGGGTTAGTGGTGAGAGGGGAATAGCGGAGGAGATGAGGAGGCTGTGAGTTGGACGGGTGAGTATTAGGGTGAGTTTGCATGTTATGTGTATGTTGGTTACAGAAGGTGGGATGAAATACGGCTCCCCTAGTCTTACCCTTTCCCACCACACGAAAAAGCCAGCCCTGCGTATAAAAAGAGCACACAATGGATCCAGGAAGGTTGCAATGCTGCCTAAATCAGGGCTAATGTTTTATTCCTGATCTGAAAATGTAATCAAATTCCTATGGGCTTTTTCTTTTAAAAAACACCAATAACGCGTTTAACCCGAGCTTTTCACAGCATTGTTTATTTCTCTCATTTTCTGTGTTATCGCGTTACCCCGATTCCCAGCGCGGTCCCTTGAGTCTTATTATCAGAACCAGAGCGAGCCGAACGCAACGGTTAATGCCCCGAAGCACCCAGGGACATTTTTTTAATGAGCAAAAGTGCACAAATAATCATTACAGGAACATAATTTAATGCAAAGCTGTAATCCTACATATACCACCCTTTCAGTGCCAGATGACTGTGTGGCCCATTGAAAAATGCCAGTTAACTCTTTGTCATTGACAGCCAGTGGATCAGTTCTATTGCCACGCATGTTAGAGATGTTTTCGTGACGTGTTGTTTTGGTGTTTTAAGGTCTCACAGCCGCAGCGGGACGCGGGAAGCTACAGGTGTGCGAGCTGCTTCTGGAGAGGGGTGCCATCTTATCACGCGTTAACAGGCGCGGGGTCTCCCCATTGTTCTGTGCCGTGCGACAAGGCAATTGGCAGGTATGAGTCTGGACTATATCTCTATAGGTGTTTCTGGGTATTTTACAGGAATAAATAGACTTTTTTTTTCGATATCAGTTTTAATCCTTTTTAAATCATAAATCTGTGAATAACTTTACTTTTGGGAATGCTGCCATGTATCATCTCTCTATACTTATATGCATAATATTACCAAGGAAATGTGTTTATTATTATTAATTAAAGATTTAGTTACTATGAGGTTGTTAATTCTCCTGATTTCAGCTCCTCTGCTTTTATATCCATTGCTTCTTTCACGAGCCGTCACAGTCCACGCGGCGCTGATGTCTGTGGCTCTGAATAATGCATATTATGTGTAATTTACCCTAAATTGGAGAGGCTACGATCAGCGATTATTTCTGTTACAGAGCCTGCTGCTTGAAGTGTGACTAGGAGAAATCTAGATTTAATGTCCAGTCGTGGTGTAACGGGATAAGAAACATTGTGGAAGGTTTAAAGTCTCAAGAGAGAATTTGTGGGCAGCTGATAATCCATAAATGTTATTGTTTAGCGAGGAAAAGCACGTTTTGGCACAAATTTACTCTAGAAACACGATAGGAAGCATTTGTTATTCCTATCCAGCAGAAATACTGTGATTTCCATGGGAGTTTTTTATATCCCCGGATCTAATATATTCAGGTCTCTGGGAGCCCCATAAAAGCCGGCCAAATAATAATTCGCACCGAGAAGGGAATGAAAGGCTCGTTTTTGCTCCTGGAAGACGTTGCCGTACACATTCTAATGAGACAGTCCAGCTCATTGTGTCAGCAGAGTTCTCTCGCCCTTCCTTTTTGTCCGCTCGCCTCTTATAGTTGTGACAGATCTGTTCGCAATGCTCCATACAGCTCTGGGGACGATACACAGAGCCGTGCATAATGCTGCGAGGCTGACCGCTGGAGATGGGCGCTTGGAGCTCGGCCATCAAGACGTCCTAATGACCTCTAGAACTCTTTAAGAGCTCCAGGCCCATGATGAAGCCGATCAGCCGCTCCACCTACAGATGACGTGTTTGTGTGACGTTAACATCCACAGATAAAAGTCATTGACCTAAGATATATAAAACACTAGCTCTTTCTCGGTATAGTTTTTTTTTGTTTGTATGTTTTTTCTTATACGTTCTCTTTTGTTTTGAGGGAATGGCTGTCAGCGGGGAAGGAATTGTCATCTTATTATTCAGTCCTTCTCTGCTGGAGACAAACATGAGCGTTAGTGGAACATTAGACATAGCGATACACATACAAGTACTTAGACGTAGCAGTAGGGTGATGGCCCTGCTATGGACAGCCCTGTATCTAATGTGCCCCCCGCTCTCTGTAGGTCGCCAGGTTGCTCATGCAGCACGGCTGTGATGTGAATGTGAGCGATAAGCAGGGCAGGACCCCGTTGATGGTGGCTGCGTGTGAGGGCCACTGTGGAACCGTTGAGTTCCTCCTCTCCGAGGGTGAGTAACAGATCTACACGCGTATGATATATTTCCAGGTTCTCATGCGTGGAATATATTGTATATTGGTTTCTAAGCCACATAGGGGGTTATGTATGTGTAGATATATATATATAAAGCTGTTGTGGTCCACCATTGGCCACCAGCTTGGCATCCCTGCGGGTCAAGCATGAAGAAAGCCAATACCTTATGATCAGGAGAAGTATTATGTCTTTATTTCACAATAATTTATATAACTTATATAACTTAATGCCTTGGATGTTAAGCAGCAGATAAAGTTCAAGTAATATTTGAGCTGCTGAAATTATATGACCACGAATAGTCACTAAACTAAACATTCTCGTATATGACATCATCATCAATCCTAGTGAATTCTGATGACTGGTAGAGATCATGGCTAATGTCTGTTCCTAATCAATCTACTCATTCTTTGTTCCATTTGATACCAGAGACCTGTTTGTTTTTCAATGAACTCAAATGCTGTAGTTGAGGGTCCCTGGATTGTAGACGGAACGGCAATCAATAATAAAATGGCTGCGCTGGAGTGTAAACAGTGTTTGTTAAGCACGATACCTGCCTGCTTGATTTCAGGTGCAGACATCGCATCTTTAGACAAGGAAGGGCTGACCGCACTGAGCTGGGCTTGTTTAAAGGGACACAAAACAGTGGTGCAGTGTTTAGTAGAAAGAGGTTCTGCGATTGATCAGATGGATCGGAACGGCCGGACGCCTCTGGATTTGGCTGCGTTCTATGGAGATGCTGAAATTGTAAGTAATCTTTTGAACTGTGTGGATGGTTAGAGCTTTGAAATGTTCCGGGTCTTTATGATATATTAGTTTTTCCATAAAGCTTACACAATCTCCGTGGATTGCAAAGACAGGAATTCTGCTACTGGAGTTCGTATCTAATCTTCTATTTACACGTTGTAAGCATTCCTTCCCTAAAAGCATCTCTGGCACCGCAAAGCATCCCGCTAAAGAGGAATCCCCGTTATCTGTTCAAGGCTGAGGATGATACGACTTCTGTTGTTAATAGAGGTTTATCTCCAATGCTCGCCAGCAATCGCGGATATTGCAGAACAGAATAAAACGTTAACAAGCAGTTCTGCCGTTACAATGGCTGCCACGTGAAAAATCTATTAAGAATGCTCTGTGTAGTCCGTTAGATAACAGCAGATCGTGGCCAGGCATGGTGCTGCTTCAGGTGGCGATGTATTTATTATAGTTTTTGTATTGAGGAGGTGTAATTGATTTTTCTTGAGCCGAGTTGCTTGTGCGTTTTGAGACGGTTTCCCATGCGGTTAAGCTGAACCCCCCCCTGCCTGTTTAGGTTCAGTATCTGGTGGATAACGGCGCTATGATAGAGCACGTGGACTACAGCGGGATGCGTCCTTTGGATCGCGCCATCGGATGTCGAAACACAGCAGTCGTTGTAACGCTTCTCCGGAAAGGCGCCAAGTTAGGTAAAAAAAAAAAAATCTCAAGTGTTTCTATTTGTTTTTGTATTATACTTAAAAATTAAATTCTGGTTAGTAGAATTAAGACTTTTAAGGTTGTGCAAGAAGTTTCCAATACGTCAGCGTAAAACAGTGAATATTCCTAACCTAATCCGATGGGAAGCGTGATAAAATGATCAATAATTTATTTCAGCCAGGAGCAGCGAAGTCCCTATCAGACCTGATTATATGAAGTTGTATTTATTATTACAGTATTTATCACTCGTGTCTCTTATATATATAATTTTTACTTCTTAAACAGGGAATGCGGCTTGGGCAATGGCCACCTCCAAACCAGATATCCTGATCATCCTACTACAGAAATTAATGGAGGAAGGGAACATATTGTACAGAGTAAGTACCCCTCAACGTTATACATTCTTATCATTGTATATGAGAGGCAAGTTATTCTATAGGTATTCAGCCGCCCCGTATATTGTGCATAGGTTGGTGTAACTTGTTGTCTGTTTTATATCATTTTTATATCTAAATTAAGTGGAATATAAGGAATGCTTTAAGAACCATTGATCTAGTCTGAGCTTAACTATTCTCAAGCAGATAAATCATAGAAGACTGTCCTGGTACAGATAGGGCTTGTGTATAGAATTAGTCGCTTTACGAGATGTCTTTATACCGGAAAATGTATGTTTCTGCTTGCAGAAGGGGAAAATGAAAGAAGCGGCCCAGCGATATCAGTATGCGCTCCGCAAATTTCCACGGGAAGGTTTTGGCGACGAAATGAAAGCTTTTAACGAACTTCGCGTTTCTCTGTATTTGAATTTGTCAAGATGTCGAAGAAAAACCAACGTGAGTTGAGAATGTTCAGTGCATTAAAAAAGAAATGACACAAATGTTTGCGAGTCTTACAGAGAATATAAAGTGCTTTTAGTTTTTTATCATATCCATTCCTGTATGCAGCCCCCTCCGCTGCCCTCCATGCATTCACAGCCATTACTTGCTGCCTGATAAACATTATTATTTACATCAGCTGCTAAACTGCAAATTGGAAGGACAATTTTGACCTCAAACTCCATTTTCCCTTCAAGTTCCCTGATATCGCCCCTCCCAATTATTATATTTAATTCCCTCTCTATAGGGTGCCGCCATGTTCTATAAACTAGGCAAAGGAGTATAATTTCTCATAGAGCACCTTAGAGTATAATGAGACCGTTTCCCAACCTGTGAGCCGAGCTGCAGATATGTTTATTCTGAAAATAGGGAACTCCGGAACGGCCTGTAACATTGGGGTACGCAGTTTAATAATATATTGGTGAAGTATTAAGTGAGCCAAGATGATGATTATTTTTCAGGAAGAACCAGTTAAAGATACGCTATGCCCCCCGGATCCCTCCTCTATGTCTTGTGATGTGAAGGTATTTTAAGGTGTTTTGAAGAAACTTCCCGATATGAGGTCTGCAGTGTCAGAACTAAATCATTTATCGATTTAACTTTGCTTTCTTCCTCACTAATTCTTGTGCTCCGTGTTTTTACGGTCTGTCATTTTAACATCAAGCCTGTTCCCGTGAATGTGCCGGGGGGCTGTGTTTGCAGGGTGGGAAAAGAATGAGGAAATCTTGACACAGAGATAAAAAATAATACTGATTGTATTTCCATACTGCAGGACTTTGGGTTGGCAGAGGAATTTGCCAGCAAGGCTCTGGAACTGAAACCAAAGTGTTACGAAGCTTATTACGCTCGGGCAAGAGCGAAAAGGAGCAGCAGGTAAGGATTATGGAATATGCAGACATATTAGACACAGACATAATGTACACTGCGCATGGACCTGCAGGTACAATTAAAATGTTAAATGACCCAAAATAATCTACACAAGTAAATATCATTATTATTCTGTCTACTGACCTGTTTGTTGGATTACACTGGCTGAGGTCACTATGGAGTCTGTGCCTGCTAGATCTCCAACGTACAACTAGGACAGTTACAAAGAGAGATGTCCCCAACTGGCCCTTTGACCAGAATCACAATGGATAATCTTTTTGAAGGTGTTACAGACAGTTGACTCCCCCCTGTCCATGAAAAGGATCACTGGGTTTTATCCATAGTGCGTTGGGGGAATGTCCCGCCGTAAATGTTGTATAAATGTTTAGCTTTGTATTGTATTTGCTCTGGATGACATATTTGAACATTAGAGAACTGTTTATGAATGCCCTGAGCTTAAACCTGAACATCAAACATCATTAAGCAAGTAGCTAGTTCTCAGATATGTTTGTCCCCAACAGTCCTTACATGTGCTTTCTCTTTGTAGGCAGTTTGTTGCTGCTCTTGCCGATCTCCACGAGGCCTTAAAGTTGTGTCCAAACAATCAAGAGATCCGGAGATTATTGTCCCGCGTGGAAGAAGAGTTCAAACAGCAGCAGAGGTCGCAGCAACAGAAGCTGTATCCACCACCTCCACAAGTCAGTAACGACTCTGACCACGAGGAGGACGAGGAGAGCCTCAGCAATCATCTAAGCTTTGAGGAGATACAAGAGGAAGAGTGTCTACAGAGTGCGGATAAATACCAAGGAATTTCACGTCCGCAGGAATCGTCCAGCAGAATACCAGAATGTGTCAATCAGAAATACAGGCCCGATTCTCCGGAGGAACACCCACCTCAGAATATAGGCCTGCAGCAAGCGCTGGTACAGAGACCGACAAAGCAGGCCCAGATTGTAAAAACCAACCAGCACATGAATTCTTTACAGTCGCAATCAAAGTCTGGAGGGAATATTTCTGCCGTGAAGAGCCCTGTCTCATCAACTTTAACACCTCCAAGCCCCATTCCTGCAAGACAAACGGCAAACGTGGTCAACAGCAGAAGTTCTGTTGCCGAAATGACAAAGTCAGCTTCCTCGGCAGCTCCTACCACGGGACTCCATGCCTCGGTGTTTGTTGAAAAAGTCTCCACGGCTCATGCCGTTCACAAGCAGCCCACGGAACGCTTACACCCTTTTAATGCATCCGCATCCTTCACAAGTGCGACTAAGACAGCCGAGAGACTTGTGGGTCACCCTGCACCTCAAGATGTAAAAGCGCCATGTAATGAAAAGCAAGCTGGAGTCACAGATAGCAAAAGAATAGCATCCCATGGCTTAACATCAAGCAATAGTTTTTCCGAGGGTGTTAAAAGTCCTGATGTCCGAAGCAAAGAAAGCAAGACCAACCAGAACCTTGGTGCTGCCACCGAGCAGAGAACACGCAACATCCCATTCATGGGAATCATGGATAAAACCGCAAGATCCTTGCAACAGAACACTCCGTTGGCCCGTAGCTGGCATAATCAGCCGATTGAAAGCTTACCAGTAAACACCACCTCGTCTGGACCCGTTCAGCCCGCAAACCTGGAGAAGTTCCCTGCCAGGCCGGTTCTTGGTTATGGTAATCACAATAAAACCATGCCGAATGTGTATGGCGGGAATGTCCACAATGGAGTGCACCCAAAAGACACGGAGGATGGAAAGTGTCAAGCACCAAGCGTCCCCCAAGAACCAAGGGTGTCCAAGACTGTTAGCCAGTCGTTCCAAGAGGCGATGGCCTGGTCAAAATCTCTTATTTCTAAAGAAGCAAATTCAGTCTCCTCGACAAAACCAAAGAGATCATTCATAGAGTCAAACGTGTGATACATGCTCTCATCACAGGTGTGGACTGAAAAGATCGTTTTGATTGCATATTTTTAGTTGCTGGAATTAATACCATTCTCGTTATCTCTGTTTTATCAGCCCTGGATAATTAACATGAACCGGAGCCCGACAGTTGTGTACAATAAGCCTCAGTGTGTTTCATATCATTGTTTTAGTGGCAGAGTTTGCTATCCCTGCCTGTTGTTACAACAAGCGACAAGGCTGAGCAAACATGACTTCAGTGCAGCGAAATGTTATAAGTCCAAATACTTTCTGTAACTATGCTGGAATTTATAGCATTTTGAACGCACAATCGTTTTTTAATGAAAAAAAATTCAAGCGGCTGCCGGGAAATTCGGCGCTGGCCGGTAAGTTATAAACCTTCCGCACCGTCGTGTATTTCTACAACCGTCCTGCGTTATGCTGCACCCGGAATGAGCTTTAAAGGGAAAATTGTTGATGTGTAAGAGGAGCTTGTGTTTAGCAATTTGCACATCAAAGATGTTTTAGCAGCCCGCAGATTCATGTTCTGTGCTCACCGGGTGTCTGAGACGATTTATTGCCTCTCGTGGCCCATCTATGTATACAGTACGAGAATTAATGTTCAGCTGGAGGATGTCTGCCAGACAGCACCAGGGTAAATATTAGCCCTCCAGTGCCCCCCCTTAAATGTGCCCTTTGACTTTAGCAAGAATTTCTTGCACAGCTACAAATGTATTACAATTCTAAAAACCACGGTGCTATCGAGAAACAGGTTAATGCGCATTCTCCAAGGCGTGTCCCCCCCCAAAGCGTATGTCACAGCCGTGTCCCCCCAAAGCGTATGTCACAGCCGTGTCCCCCCCCTCCAAAGCGTATGTCACAGCCGTGTATAGAAACTGGAAAATCAGTATTCCTAGAGATTCTGTGGGTGCCTTTTTTTAGAAATTGAAACAGAAAAGTAAATCTCATTTAAATGTATCCCTGAAAAGAAAACGGATTAAAAACAGTATTTATTGTGTTAAGCAGAATGCCTTAGGCTAGGAGCTATTAACCCTTAAAGTGTCAGGAGATGTGTGCAAAGCATCACTCCCTGGCACACGGAGGGATTTTGGGTTTTAAGTAAAGGATTTGTCTTTTTCTTTTTAATTGTGGCATTGTGTGCGACTTTTCTCTTGCTGCCAGAGGACTGGGAGCTGAAGGGTTAGTTCTGAAAAGAAAAAGACCACCTTAAACTTAAACAATACAAGAATTTTAGAGAAGACATTAATCTCTGATCTTTGTGAACAGGTCATACTGTATAGATTGTAACATAATTTATATTATTGCTATAAGACACGTTCAGATATTATGTTTTCACGCGTGTGGATAAGTAACCTTATTTTAAATGTATAAGGAATCTATACATAGCCATATAACGCACGCATTTTTTTTTCCTAAGCTTCAACCATACTGGTTATTGCACTGAGTAATATATATTAACGCAAATATCAGTTCTAACGATTATCGCACTTTATTTTTGTTTCATATAAACACCTTTTAAGGTGCTAACTAAGGAGATAATTGTATATTCATAAAAAGGTACAGGAGTATGTTAATGGAAATGGGGGAAATTAGTTATATATTTTGGCTAAAAATCTATTTTTTCTGTAACCCCTTTTGCTTGGCAGACGGGTGAACAGATGGTTTTTAGCTTGCGTTGTTCCGGTGCGTTCCGCGCTGTTTTGTGTTCTAAGGGAGCTTTTAAAGTCTGTCAGAACTCCTATAGCATTTATTTTAAAACCGGCTCTAAAATGCTTCGTTTTCTGTATACATAGTAATTGTTTAGCTTTCCTCCTATTTTTAGGACTGCGTGTATACATCGTACGTCTGTTCAGTGTAAAAATGTTAACAGAATTTTCACAGATATGTATGGTTTCTCTATATAGCTTATTTATTTTTACAACTTCAATATAATGTCTTTTTTCATTTGGTTTGTAGCTCTCTTTGCACATCTACTGTATTTCCATAAGGAATAAAATAGCATTTTTGTATGATAATGGCGTTTCCTTTTTTGCTTGTTTTCGTGCCGGTGATATACGATCTGATACCCAGTAGCCGGCAGCCAGTACTGCCATGTATATTGGATACTGTATATTTAAAGGGACGGTATCCTCATTAGCAAAGAATGAGTATTAAAGTACTTACAAAATACTTTAATATACTTTAATATGCATTCATCTTTTCAGACACAGTCTCTTTAAATTATGTGCAAATACAACGTACCCCCGGCCAGCTGGCCACACAGGTTTGTTCCCTGTGATTTTCAGCCCTTTGGCTTTGGTTCAAAATAAATTTGGTTTCAATAATATTAAACGACAGGCATGTTAATTAATATACTCCAATATCGTAATTTAACACAAAAAACAACGTTTTGAAAGCAAAATCATTCTTCTTGGATTCTGGACACTATTTTAACCTTTTACATCACTGCAATATTTTCATGAAAAATAAGACGAAAAAAGTGATTTTGGGATTTGCCACACAATAAAATGTAAATACAAATTGTTATTAAATACAAAACATAAACCCAGTGAGAACGTAGGAATTGTGGAGTGAAATTACTTTGTTCATTTTATTATTACACATCACACTTAATTAAATTGACACAATATTAAATTAAGAATTTCCAAAGTAAAATTTCCAGATGTTTTCCTAAAAAATGTACTCTTCAAAGACAATATCTTAAAATCTCTTTGTGGAAGTTGGGTGTGAGAATTAGTGCAAAATCCTGCCATAGCCGTAACATTTCCAAGTAATGATAAAAATAACACAAACCGCCTGTTTTGGGGTGTATTATGCAGAACAATATACATAGCTGATGATTAGCTATACCCATTTAGGAATAGAAGTATTTCAAGTTTTACGGGTTAGTCTTCATTTTCAGGGAGAAAGAATCTTTACGTAGTAGTAGTTACATGGCATGGGATCTCCTGGCTGGTAGCCCAAGACATTACTTACATGTCATCTTTTGCAGTTCATTTGTGGCTTGCGTCCAGCGGTTCAGGGCCATTTTTAGTGTCCTGTTAGGTGTTAGAAGAAGATTCTCCAGAGGAAGGTTGGTCATGGGACTTGTCCGCTTAGTACTGATCCAATTTTCTATTGCAGTTCTTTCATAGGAATAACCATCTGAAAGGTAAATTAAAGATAGCATGGCATGTCTGATTCATACAATAACACTGATTCATACAATAACTCTGTACATTATATATGTTTGGTTTAGTAATTGCTGACTATAGCAGCATGATGTAGAAGAAGCGAAACTCAAGGTGAGATCGGTCACGGCCAAACCCATAGGCCAGGTGAACTGAGCCAAGCTAGGCGTTGGGCTTAAACCCACACATCAGCTTGCTCTGTTTATCATTGTGGTGTTACCATCCAACGTAATATAAATGTGATTAATACCCAATACTGTACTCTGTGGGGTAAAAAGTTGTTTTACAAGCAGAGGTCACATCTGGTCGTGTAGCTGGTGTATAATTATTATATAATCCACTATTCTATTGAACCTTTTAATCCACACAGAAAACACTTAGTATTAGGCAAACATGACTTTTTCATTCTCAAGGTTAAATATAATATCACTCCACTTATTATTGCCTCCTGACATTGTTCCTAATACATTATTCCCTTTTGCGATCAGAAGTTTGGCGGCGGCGGCAGCGACAGGGAGACTGAGTGAAGAATTTTCAGAACAAATGTATTTCCATTCATGGAATAAATAATCCCCCCCCCCCCCCGAGCGTTTGATAAGTGAGAGAGAAAAAGAGATCCTGAGCAGATCTTTCTCTTCATTAATTACATTTCAATGTGAGCTTCAAATTGTTCTGTGAACATCCGTCACAGATCTGTCAGCCATAATCTGAGCCCCCAGTCGCTCCGCGGCTTTCTTGTGTAAATAGGAAGCTAAGAAACAATGTCGTGCCTCGCTGGTAAATTGTCGCTGAGAATGTCTGAAATTTTCATACGTGGCAGGAAAATAAATGACCTCCTAGTCTATCAACACAAGTCGTTAATATGAAGAGC
>VKOC01007882.1:0-7500 GCA_009364415.1 Spea multiplicata | reverse complement strand
TGGTTACCCTACAATTTGCCAATAGGTCAGAGAAGATTTTTTGGAGAGGTGCCAACGGCTTGAAACTGAAATAGTAACATTCTGGTATTTATTAAATGTATTGAGGAACATTATGGCTGTATTAGAACCATGGGGCTCTGGCCACATCTTAAATTTAACACTTTTTTTAAATTGATATTCAGGAATTTTGTTTATACATGAACCTCGCTGTGTTACTATGATCATCAGAAACATATTATTTATCCCAGATAATAAATTATATCTCTCTCTTTTTATGTGTTTATTGACCAGCATTACTAAAATAGTTAACTAGAAGAACATCTTATCTAATTATCATGAAAGTAAACATTGATGAATGCAAGCTAAGCGACTGTGTTCACCTACATGAATGACAACTTGAGTATGCAGTATGGCCTGTCCTAAGGTGGGTCTAATTTTGGGAGCGTCTCAAGGTTTAGCTCTCTTGGGCCATTACAGAAAACGAAATCCCCATCAAGTCTGATCTGGCATTTCACCCTTTGGGGATCTCTTGGTGCGCACCCCAAGTGTAAAGGGTAGTCTGGACGTGGATCAACTTGCTCTCCTTTACCTAGAAGGATACCGATCGGCCCATGCTGAACAGGCCCAAGAAGGCTGAAATGTATGTCTGGGGTTTTTGTGCAGTGGAGGTTTGCCTCACATGTCGGCTCCATGGGCAGGATCAGACTGATATGAGATTTTTCCTCCGTAATGGCTCAGAAGAGCTCACCTGCTCGGTAAAAATCACCTCTACCCTACAGGAACAATGCTGCTACGTCTGTATCTGAGAACGTGGCATCTGTAGCCTTAGGACCCATCGGCTCTCCTGCTCCTGCTGGCAAACTATATGTATATTCTGTATTTATTACATCGGTCATTTCCTTTTAATGATTGGGTATAAGCTATTATTGCTCAATACACAATTGTGTCCACAATCATTCCTTCCAAACCCTTTAAAAATACAGTTTTAACTTGAAAAACTCCCTACTCGTTTTTACACGATCAACAAAATAAGTTCTGCTTTTGTCGGTAAGCAGGAAACACGCGGGCTCGGGTGGAGGCTACTTTTGGTTTGCGGTAACATGGTGACATTTTTCTGGTTTGTGGCTTTTTAGACACATGTCAAGGAAATGCTGCTGAAAACAATGTTTTTAGCAGAAATTTAACTCTCCAATGATATGGAATACTTTAACTCAGGGAATGAATAAAACACGATGGGCAGCTTAGTTCTGACTACTTCGTCCTCACGCCCGACGATTTGTGTGTCTTATCAGCTTCTGACTGCAAACCCTCAAACACTGCTCAGGAACGATCATAACACTTATTAAAAAAAATAATCTCTGACCTATGCGGAGACAACGTTCCTTAATCAGACATTGTAACGGATATGAGTCCGGTTCAACAATAATATTAAGAAAACATTTGTTTGGGTTACAAACGCACGGATTACTAACGTCCATCTGCATCTGATCACAGAGCATCGTTACAAATATTCGACTGCAGGATGTGGCAAGAGACGGAATCAATCTGAGGTTGTGAAATATGGTTTCAATTTAAAGGAGAATACTCCAGCAGGATTTATACTGTATATTTATATCGCCATCACTTCATGTAATCTTACGTAGTTTTATAATTTCTCCTACTGTATTGTGTATTGTGAATGGGGTTCCTCCGTCTTAATCTAACAGATGAGATGCATCTAACGATGTGTGTAGAACGAAATGACTTCCTAACAACACATAAAACACAGCAAATTTGGGATCATGGGAGCAAAACGTTTCAGATCACATAAAACGGGGAACTCCAAGTAAGGAACTACATTTTAACCCCTTAATGACAAAGCCCGTACATGTACGGGCTCAAAATGCATTGTTTCAATGGGTTTTGGGAGCGCCCATTGTCCATAAGGGGTTAATGTAACCATCATAATCAAAATATTTTTAATGAAAGGGTAAACTAGCCTGTGATTCATGTTGTATGTTATTCTAAAATGGCTGTGTTTCCCTTTAATTTAAAATAAGATCTAGAACCTTAGCTGCCTAATTTTGCTAAACATACGTGTAAACCATGTGCATAATGTATGTATATGGCTGATATCTATACAATCTATAGTAATGAATGCCATAATAATAACACGGCTATGGCAGGAACCCCAGATGCTTTTTGCAAACACAAAGCGGCTGAGGCCCTCTGGTGTTACAACTTTGCAAAATGTAACATTAGAGGGCAGTGTCTGAAGTCACACGTACCAAAAAACATTAAAAGAACCCTGAAAATGGAGATTTCAGAACAATTTACATGCAATTAGTGGGCGCGTTCCCATGTTGCTATGGCGATTTCTATAGCTGGCTCATCCACGCTCGTCTGGGAGAGTAAAAAATCCCTGCTGTTGCCCTAGTTACCAAATAATGTCTGGGATTGAAAAATTACCCCAAAGGGCAATCGTAGCGGGGGTTTGACCCCAGATGTATTCTCTACAAATATTCAGCCCAAAGGGTAAACATCTGAACTCATCATGGGAACAAAAACTGTTCCCCAACTGACACTCTGAAAATTACAGTATAATCTCTCATAAAATATGAATACTTACCTTAGGGGGAAGCTGCAGCTCCCCGCCTCTCTGCGGTCGGAAGATTCTCGCTAGTGATTGGCTGCTCTAGCATCCAATCAGTGGTAAAAAAGCATTCCTGTTGAAACCCATGGAGCTGTTACCACACATGTATATAGGGAATCTTGTTAGACCCCCAGGGCATTCACAGAGCCAGCTCTGGGGCAGGTTGCCGGTAAGTATTCCATACGGCAGACATGGCCTCAGCATTTTTTTATGCATTTTCATCAGAATTAGAAGGCATCTCTCCACTATCACATGCATTAAAGTGCACTTCAAACTAAAAGGAATCGCTATATTAACTGTAACTGTTACCGCTTACCCCGAGACAAGCGTTTGACCATCAGAAGAGAGAGAACAGCACAGAACGGGAGCAGAATGTCCACCGACCGTCAGTTTACACCACATTTCAAAACCTAAAAGAAAATGTAAAAAGCTTTGTAGTCGCCTCCAGCATTCATTCTATTAAAATGCAAAGAGTGTACTTCATGGTAATAAGCAGAAATAGGGATCCTATGGTTCCCTAAGGGCTGGAACCACTGGTACAGCTGAGTGCCCCCTCAGCCCATTGCCTCCACCCCAGTAACATCCAAACTCACTTACACACCACAACACATACACAGCCCAGGGAACAATTGCCCCCAACTGCCCCTTTGGGTTACCCCGCCCCTGCGTTTCGGTGCCTTTTGCACCTCTTAGCCAGCGCAGTGACCTGTTTCATGGTGCATTAACACTATGCTTCCAATACAGCTCAACTAAAAAAACAAGTGATTAAGACTGATCCATTCTGTTGGTTACCACAAGGTGGTATAATAAGGAGTCGGGTGTTTGTCTAGTAGATTGGGGCTCAAAGGGAGAAATAAAATATTTTAATCTGATGCTAGCGACAAAAGCTATTGGGAGCCCCCCTTTAAAGTGCAGCACAAGCATGTTTATGGATCTGTTCTTCTGATTTTGCTCATCACGTACCTCTCGCGTTACTGAATGAGATCAGCCACAATCTGATTTTGTTGTCTTGCCCACACGATGCCATTTGGAAACATTCAATGCCGCGTTCAGCATCTGGAAAACAAAGCAGAGATAATATTATAAGAGTTTGAATCACTGATACGATCGCATGCTATCATTCTTACCGACCGTACGTTACTGAATACACCGGACATCCAAAAGGGCTGCAGATCGATATCCCATGCCTGCAACAAATACATTACTAGAATAGCTAAAACACATTACTTTTCCGTAAAAAGAGAATTTCCCACGGATTTCATGTTGGGCTAAAAAAATCAAAAGACTTGTTTAAAGAATAATTAACAATTTGACTAAAATCAAATCTTTCGGAAACCGATTCCTACTCATGTTACTTTTATACTTTTAAATGGTTAAAATCACTGAGCCGCAGCATTGTATGTTTATCTGTGCAGGTACCTTATAGGATTTACATCAGGTTGCGATTAAGGATTTGTGTGATATAATGGTGTCTAATTTTTAAATGAAACAATGTATATGAATGGATTTTAACTCAAACCATATAATAAGAAAGCAATATGATTTATTGATGATTAATTTATATTTGATTTCATTCTGCCATGATGTAAAATGAGAACCGCCAGCACGTGTTTCTATATTTAAGCGCACACCATTAGTAACAGATTTTGTTATAACCAAGTACCTCTATTGCTAACCTTTCACCCAACGAGTATCCCTGATGATAAATACTGCCAGATACCAGTTCTGATATTAAATTGTGTGAAGAAGCGGCAGACACCAAGTTAAAATCGGTTTATTTATGAAAATCTGTTATTTACTAACCAAATATCGGTTGCGAAGAAAAGTTACAGCACGTGACACCCAAGTCGTGCGCTTTCTCGTTGTGTAAACACCTCATGTTCTCGTCCCAGGCTGTTATGTCTCCACACGAAGAGCCAGTGACAAAAAAATTACCCCTGGGAGAAAAGGCACACGCCACCAGCGAGCCGTCCTTCACGAAGCTCGACCTGCGGACAAGAAGCATTTAGGTTAAAATCTCGACGACAGCATCCCCCGTGCAACCTCCAAATACTTCCCACCGGATACGTGGCGGCAGATCGGGGGAGCGCGTGGCACATTCGCCCTTGTGCCAGATTGCCAGTCTGGGCCTGTTCTGGACAGCTTAGGGGGTATATCCAAAGAACATTTCTGGTGCTCGCCATAGCAACCAAAGGAATGTTTCTGTATATTGCTCGAAATGAGTGAGAGGAAAGGACACAGGACGATGCAAGACGTTTATCGAGTGTCCGCTCTTATCTGCACTAAGTGAGTGCAGGAGGTATCTCTAGACCTGGCGCCTGCTAATATACGGCATAACGCCGGCCTTTTGGCTCACCGTGCGATGAAGCCACCGTCTACCGGGGGAAACGCAACATCGGAGGCCAATCTGATAATTGTATTCCATGAATGGTAAAGCTCCCCAACAAACATTCTGTCCTGAAGACCCAGATTATTAGTTAACACTGACCTGTGGAGCTTCAATAACGGCAAATCCCACAGGACCACGGCGCCGTCGGCTGCACCGGATACCAAATACATGGAATTGGGTGAAAACCGGCAGACTCTCACTGCGCTGCCGCTCGGCTGCTCCAAGGTAGACAACATCTTCCCATCCTTCATACTCCACACGATGGTTTTACCGTCCGTGGAGCAAGACGCCAGGACGGGTTTATCCTCGGAGAAGCAGCAACAGTGGACTCCGTACGTGTGTCCTCTCAGCGGAGAGAACGGCACCTCCTTGAAGTCCTTCAAAGAGTAAATCCGGATGGTTTTGTCCAAGGAACACGTAGCGAGGAAGGAGTCGGAGAAGGCACAGGCGTTCACGTCGTCGGTGTGATCGGCGATGGTGTGAATTAATTCCCCCATTCTAATCAGTCTACAAGAGGCAGGAAGAACAGAAGGTTAGCGCCGTCTGTGTGTTATTAGTGTAAACGCGTTGCGTGACTTAGATGTAGATCGGATCACATTTTATGAACAGCGGGGCCGGTGACCTGGCTCTGTTAGGGCCACTACGCAACGGGGTGATTCAGCAGGTGACTATAGAAGATGCATGCTGCAGGGCTGCCTTGCGTGATATGTTTTTTTCCCCCGTAGCCATGCGGTCACCATGCTGTATCATTCTGCATGTGTCTGGCAGGCCACATTGGCCATTACATGGGTGATATGTGATGTCACAACTACACCCACATTTTACATCACAGACTTCAGGAAATGGGGCACAATATGCCTCTGCCTGAGGTTTCTTGCATACTTCCCAAGTGTCCCGTGTTAGGAGGCACAGTCCCTCGCCTGCCCCTCATTCATACTCTGAAGCCTCTCTTTGCTGAATGTTTGGTGTATTAGTTCATTACAGCACGCTGCAGAAATAGTATTGGGAAGCCCCGCTTACACCCCAAAAACCCTGTTTAGAAGATGTGGTGCAGGCCGCAGTTATAGACACTTTGTGTGTAATTAGTACCCGGTGGGGCCCTGATATACTCAGTGGGTGACACCACACTTACACCAAAGCCATGTGAGCCCCTAACCTGCCTCATAATTAAATGAAACTCTCCAATAACACTATTTCTAATATATATATATATAATTATACTGAACTATAGCGTATAAAAGCACAATAAACAGTTAAACCTGCGTCCATAAACACATAGTAACAACACACACTAGCAACACAACACAAAACTAACAACAAACAACACTAACAAACACATAACTCTACCACATACGAAGCACCGGGGGGCTGCTATCATTGCCTGGGCTTTCCCCACATGTCCCGTAAAGGGGTGGAGTGGGCGGGGCATAAGACCGGTCTATTTATTATTAGGCCTTTTAGTAGCATGGATGTATTTTCAGACACTAACCATTCAGGATATCAGAGAGCGAGAACACCGGATTTCCGCGTTGCGCTGCTCCTCACTGCATCCGTTTCTAAGGTTTAGAAATATAACTCCCCCTCCCGTAACGGCGCGAAGTGGGACAGTCCGGACCCCGTTGCATAGAGCGCTTGATTTACACAGCGACTGGAAAGTGCAAGGGGCGGGACCTGCGGCTCCCTGACGTCATCCACCTTGTGCCTGTCAGTGTCATGTACAGACACCCGGTGCTGTGTAACTAAAAATAATAAACTTTATCAATTCATTCTGTGCAAACACAATGCAAAAATGTATATATATTTATTATTTATTTACGGCTGACAGACATACACGGTGTATATAAATGAAAATGCTAAACATCTGGGGTTATAATTAGCATGCAGGGCACAGGTTGGCTCATCACCCTGTATTTTGTAATAATAATAATGAGCCTGACGTCATATATATATATATATATATATATATATACACACACACACACACATACATACATATACGGTATGTTTATTTTTAAAATAAAGTCCAACATATCATACCTCCCAAGTGCCCCTTTTCAGGAGCGACAGTCTTTTTTTTCTCTCCCGAAGTTCTTTTTCCAGGAGAAAGCTGTAGAAGCTGTGAGTGTTCTGCTGCCTTAAGTCATGATAATGAACCCAGCAGAAGATAGATTCAGAAATTAAACCATGTACATAAAATCAAACCGACTTCAGTTACTCCATCGGCTGCTCAGCAAGTCCCAGGAACCCAGGAAAGGATCCACAACACAACCCAGCACACCACACAACACCACACAGCGCAACCCAAAAGCACAACAAAGAGTTTGGAGAGTTATGTTAAAGCGGGAACTGTGTTTATATAACACACACATATTACCGTATTTGCTCGATTATAAGACGAAGCTGATTATAAGACGACGTCCCCCCCCAAAAAAAATCTGAATATTAATTTAGGAAAAAAAGAAAAAGCCTGAATATAAGA